>CAJHQP010006933.1:0-35233 GCA_905132765.1 Moricandia arvensis | reverse complement strand
TTCTGCAAATGTATATTCAAAGTTAATAAATGCAAAAGATGGTAAATTAATGATTCAAAACATATGAATTAACTGCTACAAGACGATTTAACCTGAGGTGAAGGAGGAGGCTATGTTAGAGGGGACATGGCCCTGTTAGAAGGGGCACATTGCCTGCGTATTGGTCTCGGAGGCCCTAATTTGGTATTACGAAATAAAACTATCAGCCACGATATTAGCATCGACAGCAAATCCATCTCAAGCAGAATGGTCTTCAGATGTTAGGTGATTTTGAAAATGAATGATGTTCCGATGGGTTGGGAATTAAAAGGTAAAAGACAAGGGAGGTTGGGCTTGGAGGCTGATGACAGTTTATCGTAGAAAATTTTTTTTGGTGACAAATGCCTGCGCGTGATACGTAACGATGGAGTATCCATCGTTTTCACCAATGTTGTCTGCGATAATTCTCGGATCCGCTGTTGGTGATGTTTCGATCAGCTTCACCGAAGTAAAGTAATTGTAACTTTAAGAATGCAACTCATCTTATAATATGTTTATTCAAAGTCGTGTAATTCTTTTGGAACTGAGGGATGCGGTTTAATTGGTTTATTTTATGTTTATATAAATTTAATGATAAAGTTTAAATGTTTATTCATATAGTTTATTGTAGTTGGCTAAATATGATCGATTTTGATTAAAGGAAAATATTTATAAGGGATTGATAATGATTATCGGAAATAATAGATTTTTTTGCAAGTGAACTTTTAATTTCCTTATGAAATTTTTAAATGGGAGACCTAGTGTAGGTTTTGAAACAGGAAGTGTGTATATGTCTATTATGTAGGGAGACGAATGGATTGGAGTTGGCTTAAGCGCATGTGTTGGTTATGTTGTGCTCTTGGTCAAGTTTAGTGTTGCTCCTTCAAAGCTTGGTCCTTCACCTATACTGCCTTCTGGATAAAGCTTGAGAAGGGGTAATGGTGAGTAATCTGAAGGTCCAAGTCCTCCATTGCCTCAACTCAGATTAGAAGGAGGATTCAAGTGTCCAAAAGACACTCCTCATTATTCTTATTTCACCAAATGCAAAGGGGAGTAACCATTTTATTCTTTGAGTTAAAGTTTGATTGGTTTATGCGAATTGATGTAAATGTTTATGCATTATGTTGTAGGTACTTGGATCTCTTTGTAGAAGAAGCGGTGGTCCCTTATCCTTTCATGGCGAGTAGTCAGAAGAGAGGGGTAGACACAACTGGCCTTAAGAAGAGTTCCAAGATGATGGTGTGTGCAAGTGGTGGAGTTCACGCTTGCACACAAGTTAGGCCAATGATCCAGAGCTAAGGACTTCACCCTGAATTATTTGAAGTCCTTAGGCTCACTGGCCAATCTCCACGCCTTGTTGAACTCTACTCTTTTCCTTGGCTGGTTTTGTCCGCAAATGGGTTTTCTTGCTATGGTTTTTAATGAGGGAGCTTCTACAGGTTCCAAGCTTGTCCAAGAATCTCCTATGATCAGCTTTAGGGGGAGTGTTGGAATGAAGAAATAGAAGCATCAATGAGTGTGATCAAGTTGTCTCTGCAAATATTGTGCAAAAATAATGATGTGCAAAGTTTGTACAAAAAGATTATCTTGCACAAGATTTGCACAAGTAAGATTAAGAATGTGCAAAGTTCAGGTCAGCCTCAAACACCCAAGATTAATTGCAAAACAAGGGTTGAAGATAATCTTTTGGTGCAGAGGTTTGTGCAAAAGAAATCAAGACCAATGTGCAAATCTCAGGTCATCTGGCATCCTGCGAGCCATAAACCAAGTGCACTAGAGCCAAGGAAAAGTTTGAATTCCATGGAGCCAAAAATGAGAATAGTCACATGCTGAGGGCTTAGAGCTGTTAGGACCAGTCATTGCCCCCTCATTCTGAGCGTGCCCAACCTGTTCCAGCAGTCTGCCCTTATGATTCCCCTTAATATAGTTGTTTAATTGCAGATCCATAGTTTTATTCATTGTTATTGTGCTGGTTGTCTTGTTGCTTCTTTGTTATACTAAGGCCCCCCTTGTCCACGAAATTAATCAAGCTAAAGTGGGGAGTTCCCCTTTCTTCTTCAGCCATTCTCTGGTCTCATTTCATCTCTCTAAACTCTGGTTACTAAATCTCTCAAGCAATACTCTCAAACAACTCTCTTTTTTCTCTTTATTCTCCAGCAAGGGGAAGTAACCATTTCATTCTTTGCCATTCTCTGGTCTCATTCATCTCTCTAAACTATGGTTACTAAATCTCTTAAGCAGTACTCTCAACAACTCTCTTAATCTCTTTATTCTCCAGCAGTATTCTCTTTGATTCTCACTTACTCTCTTCATACTCCTCCTCTTAGTTTCGACCATACTCTGTCTCTACATCACTCTCACACCTAAATCCATCTATTCTCACATTCTGACCCTTTTAACTCCATCTCTCGTATGCAAGCAAAAGGAAAGACCATCGATCGACGACTAAGGTCTGATGTCGATCGACGGTGAAATCAGAAGGAAGTGTGAACGAGATTTTATAAGTCCACCAGACTTATTATACCAGCTCTCGCATGCGCCTAACAGCCTAGTTCAATGGAGTCTATTCTTGCACAAAACCTACTCTCGTAGTCGTCCATGTCCTACTTTCGAGATCCTAGTTAGCTACTCTAGAATGCAAGCATTAAACACAACTCAATTGATGGATATTAACTTCAATAGCAATCCTACTTTTGGGATAATTCATGATTGCTATCATGCAACTCTAAATCTAGTTTATGCTACTCAAACATAATCAAAGAAAGAACAACAGTCTCAATATAATGCATA
This sequence comes from Moricandia arvensis, assembly GCA_905132765.1. Classification (NCBI taxonomy): domain Eukaryota; kingdom Viridiplantae; phylum Streptophyta; class Magnoliopsida; order Brassicales; family Brassicaceae; genus Moricandia; species Moricandia arvensis. Next base: position 32,425 of record CAJHQP010006933.1, on the reverse strand, counting down.
GATAAAATACTGGGGTTCAAATACAAATAAGGAGTTATGAATCTTCTCCCCTAAAAACCTAGAACTATAAAGCTATGTAAGTTGTTTCAAGCCTTGCTTACTCTTGTACTTGCACACTCTTTTTGCTCTCAATACATAAGTATAAATAGAAAAACCTTAAAACTTAGGCAAAGACTCGTCTAGGGCATAATTGTCATTTGTCTTCTAAACTTGGGCTTTTTAATCGGCTGTTTGTGAGTTGGGCGTCGATCCGCGACTCAGACTGCCCTCTGAAAAACGACAGGACTCCTCAAACGAAGAATCCTTCTCAAGGGAACAAAAGAGGAGAAAAGCACGGAAGAAGGCAGGACGAGAAGGGCAACAACAGCAACCGTCACAGGGTAACATTATCATTGGCGGATCACAATATTGCAGCGATACCGTCTCGGCCATCAAAGCTTATCAGCGCAAAGCCGAGACAAGCGCAAATTCGCCGATCTGGTACACACCCAATGACACTCCAAAAATAGCAATCACTTTCGATGAAGAAGAGGCCAGAGGGATCGATAAGCCACATTCCGTTCCACTCGTAATTGATCTCATGATATGATATCTCGAGGTCGGTAGGGTTCTCATCGACACGGGAAGAACGGTCAAAATCATCTTTCGCGACACTCTCAAAAGGATGAACATCGAGTTAAGCGAAGTTTTACCATCGCCAAAGCCGCTAACCAGTTTCACTGGCATGACGTCAATGACCCTCGGGTCAATCAAATTACCCGTTGCGGCAAAAGAAGTCAAAAAGATCATGGATTTTGCGGTCGTCGACCATCCGGCCATCTCCAACGTCATCTTGGGCCTGCCTTGGCTAAACGCCATGAAGGCAGTCCCATTGATTTATCACTTAGGCATTAAGTTCCCAACTCATAACGGGATTGCCGTGATATGGGGCTGCCAGAAGCAGTCGAGACGCTGCTTCCTGGCCGAGCACAAGCTAAGACAAATCACGAAAACCACGATGGCAAAGACCAAACGCCCAAAGATAGCCCAAACATCAGACGAAAATACTTCAGACAAAGATGACCCAGAGCTGTCGGCTCAAGCAACGGCCAGTGAACAACCAATTCTAGTGCCCGAAGCGTCAAGCCCACCGGAGAAGACAAGTCCAATGGAAGACGTTCACCCAGCAACTGATACAATTGACACAAACATAAGGTCGAGTAAATAGACTCGCCCAAACAAGCAGAACTACGAGACGGCTTGATCCTTGAAAGAGGTACGTAGGAAACTTGTCAAAAGACGAGTTAAGCTATCCCCCTCTCTAAAAAAGGAGGGGAGTGGGTACATATACGTATACTTGTATATTCCCACATTCAAAAATCAAATTTTTACGTTGTACTCAAAGTTTTTAAATCTTTTTCGGGAATAAAGACTTCTTTATAATTTTGAAAATTTTATATCATCCCGCAAAGAAACGTTATGTTATATGTCCATATACGAGCAAAACAATTATCGCACCATCCCGGAAACGAAAACTCGCGGAAAATCATACTGCCTCAAAACGGATCAAATTCACACTATCTTATCTTGGTCGAATCATTAATTTCAATTCCCAACCGAAGCACGAGACCCTGGTCCCATATTCTCAAAGTATTACTTATACAAAGTAGATTTTTGAAAAATAGGCAAGACGTCACCCGAATTTTCGAGAACACACCCCAGTCCATTTGCGACTTTAAAATGCTCGGCAAATCGCCCCGCCGAGCACTTTGGCTGTCTTAAAAAAATGCACCCAGGTCCCTCCTAAGGACATATCCTCCCACATCCGAATAGGATAAATAGCGCGCTATAGACGAAAATCCTAAATTTTGGTCAGCACTTTCGGAAGACTTAAAAATTGTCCCTGAAGAGATCCTTGACTTCGACCAGACAAGTCGTATAAGCCGAGAACTTATCGCAGACTTTAAATCGGAACTAAGTGAGGTTAAAATCAAAACAAGCAAAATGAACACCGATTAGTCATTGCAAAGCCTTAAACTGAAAGTAAACCTAGATCTTGCTCTAAACCCATCAAACTGGTCTCTAACGTCTCAAGGCATGATATAAAAAAGATATGAGATCCTAAAAGCATGTCTCTTCATCCGTATCTAAACGTTCTAGAAACTTTGAAAACTCCTCGAGCATCTCGGACGAACAACGAATAGGATGATCCGCAAAAAGGGAGGAAGTCGAGATGACAACTCAAAATTTTTTTTACACTTAAACGAATTCCAAACATCTTTTAAAAAGCACGATTTGAATGAAAGCTAATGAAAGGTAGGGATTCAAGGCCACACTCTGCCAGTCCCGCTACATAAGACCACAGTCGGACGACGACGAACAAAGCAAAACAAAAACATACTATAATACAAGAGAACGCATTCCCGAATAAGTCGTGACCTCGCAATCACTCGTCAAAACCAAAGTACCCGTTCATAAATCTACCGAGTGAATAGTCATTGACGTCTAGAGGAGCCGTCGGCTGTTTCACCGCACCCGTCTCATCAGCAGCCCCCGTCTTGGCCTCCACATATCGGGAGAAACAGGAATCGGGTCCCACTGTTCCCAAATCCGTTGATCTGAGGAATCGTGAAGTCCCTATCCCTCTAGTCCATACGCCCAGTCTGCCTCGCATATTCGGCGCTGAACGAATAATCAAGGGACAGCGCTGCGACACTCACGATAATCCCCGAAATCCTTATAACCCTTCGTAAGTTCCTAAATTCATGCGAGAACTTTTCACGACGGGTCTTCATGACTTCGGCCATTTCTCTCTTCCCTCTCCTATAAGCGCGACGAACCTCTGTCGCAACCGACTCCCTCTCGCGACGACGATAATTTTTCAACTCACCTCTCAGACTCGTAATCTCTTTGTTAGCTGTCTCAGACCTGAACTGAGCCATGCGTGCCTCCTGGCAGCTTGAATCAAGGGCTCAGTTCTTCATAAGGAGACCCTGCGAAGTATATGAAAGTCAAGAAAAAGCTAGTCCTTAAAAGAGAATAATAACGCTCGGGAACCAAAAACTTACCCCGTTAACCATCCTCGGTGCTTGGGTAAACTCGGGGGTCTCGCTGGATCCACCTACGTCCAGAGGAAAGTCAAAACCAAGCAGCTCATCAAGATCGTCCCCTTCACCACTACTCCCCCCTACTTGACTATTTAGGTAGTCTCTAAGTATGTTATTAGGGAGCGCCGCTCGTCAGCCGCTTCATCCTCGACAACAAAGTGTTTGTCCTTGCGGGTTTTCAATCTTTCCTCTCTCGTGCGAACCTCACACGGAACGAATCCATGCATGTTTGACTCCAACCCTTCCTCTACTGGCAGGTCTGGCTGATACCAAAAATGGTGGAGAGCAACAACACGGCGAACCCATTTCGGGTAAAACGTTGCCCAAAAACACGGACGACCGAGAAGCAAGTCTTGGATGGTGTTCAGACCCTCTGGACTCGGAGGGAAAGGCTTGGTCTCTAAAAAAAAAATATATTAGAGATCGAATTTCACCAAAACCGAAATAAAAAGGGACACTTGGTCAAAGATACCTTTCCGACCCCATCTGGTACTAAAGATGGAGATGCCATTTGCTTCTACGGATGCATTGCTAACACAGACATAAAAGAAGTGCTCCCACCAGTCAAGGTAGTTCGACACGAACTTCTTTATGATCGTCATCCCCGGCCGAGGCCTCAACTGAACTATGGACGATTTCCCCCAGGGTTTAAGCATAGCGTCAATATGTTTGGCCTCGAGGGTCATACCTAATTCGTACTTCAGCACAAGAATCCCGACAATATGCTGCAAACCACACGAGTTTATCTGACCAATTGATTTCTTGAAACGGTTGAAAAGTCGCGCCATGATTTCGGGAATAGGAAACCACAAATGGCACTGCATCAGGTACGCCTCATAGCACGTGAAGTAACCCTCGGGCGGAGACTCAACGACCTCTCCAAATTTCGGAAGACAAAAATTGACTAACTCAGGAACTTGAAAATGGCTCCGGATGGCAGCAAGGCCATTCGGGAGCTCCTACTGGGACAACCCTCCACGGGGTTGGCATGAAACGGAGGCAGGGCCCACCTACCAGGTATGGGAGGTTTTACTTCTCTCTTGGCCGCCCAGTATGCCTCGGCTTCCTCAGGATTAACCGAGTGAGCCGAGAATTCCACCTTTGGCCCAGCATTGTTGTGTTGCGAGCTGGAACCATCAGGGACAAAACGGTCGTGGCGAGACTTTGTGGAAGCCTTTCTTCTCGAAGACATAATTTTCTTTTTACTAAAGGGAGGAAAGAGAGGAGAAAATCATTTAATCCTTGAGAAAAGTTTGTGGAAATGTGCAAGTGAAAAATTTGAAAACCCACTCAACATACTTATAGAAGAAAGAATTCACTATTTCAACTCCATGCTTTTGTATGTCGGATTCCGCCTAATTTATCCAATATGCCTAAAAAATGCTCGTAAGAACATAACAGTTCTAACAAGATGGGGGGGGGTTAACTATTGGAGTCAAAATCGGTTACGACGGAATCAATGTCAGAAACCTACTAGGAAATGCGCTCTTTGTAAAAAAAAAAGAGATAATATCTCGAAAAGGGGAATAGGAAAATAAAAGTCAAGTCTCGGCTAACCACGAACAAATGGTCTACATAGTAAGCCATCAAGAAAAGTTTGTCCTAGACCTCGGGTCGACGTATCCCCGAGCGTCAAGAGGACGAAACGACTTAAGGACTCGATCATCCAACTCACCGAATGGAGAAGTTGGCCGAGCAAAACGTCCAACTCGTCGACCGGACAAATCAAACCACAAGAACCGACCAACCCGCCCGTTCGGGGAGTTAGATAGCATGGGCCGACCAACTCGCTGAATGGGCGAGTTGGGAAGCGTGGGCCGACCAACTCGCCGAACGGGCGGGTTGGATTGAACAAGACAACCAAATTGCCCGTTTGGCGATTTGGACAAGCCCAACTCACCAAACGGGCGAGTTGGGTCGAACAAGACAATCAAATCGCCCGTTTGGTGAGTTGGATCGAACAAGATAAGCAACTCGCTTGTTCAGCGAGTTGGATCAGACAAGATAACCAACTCGCCCGTTCGGCGAGTTGGAAAAGCCCAACTTGCCAAACAGGTGAGTTGTATCGAACAAGATAACCAACTCACCCGGTCGGCGAGTTGGACAAGCCCAACTCGCCAAACGGGCTAGTTAGGTAGCACAAGAAATCCAACTCGCCTGTTCGGCGAGTTGGATCAATCAATCCATTTTCATCTCATATTCGTAACTCCTCCTTCCAAACTTGATCAAACTTATTTTTGTTTCGTCTACATCAAGGTTGACGTTGGAATTTCACCGAAAGAACTCGTTCCCTCATGTAAATAACAGATCGATCGTGTAATACGATAACGGTTAACTAAACACCTAGAGTCGCATGCCCTATACAAAAGATTCTAACTCTCGGACGACATCATATCAGGAATGCTCTTTCGATGAAATCGCAAAAATGCTCAAGTCAAAGAACGGCCCGAGAAGGTCTAAAACTCGGCGAACCCATTTCGGGTAAAACGTTGCCCAAAAACACGGACGACCGAGAAGCAAGTCTTGGATGGTGTTCAGACCCTCTGGACTCGGAGGGAAAGGCTTGGTCTCTAAAAAAAAAATATATTAGAGATCGAATTTCACCAAAACCGAAATAAAAAGGGACACTTGGTCAAAGATACCTTTCCGACCCCATCTGGTACTAAAGATGGAGATGCCATTTGCTTCTACGGATGCATTGCTAACACAGACATAAAAGAAGTGCTCCCACCAGTCAAGGTAGTTCGACACGAACTTCTTTATGATCGTCATCCCCGGCCGAGGCCTCAACTGAACTATGGACGATTTCCCCCAGGGTTTAAGCATAGCGTCAATATGTTTGGCCTCGAGGGTCATACCTAATTCGTACTTCAGCACAAGAATCCCGACAATATGCTGCAAACCACACGAGTTTATCTGACCAATTGATTTCTTGAAACGGTTGAAAAGTCGCGCCATGATTTCGGGAATAGGAAACCACAAATGGCACTGCATCAGGTACGCCTCATAGCACGTGAAGTAACCCTCGGGCGGAGACTCAACGACCTCTCCAAATTTCGGAAGACAAAAATTGACTAACTCAGGAACTTGAAAATGGCTCCGGATGGCAGCAAGGCCATTCGGGAGCTCCTACTGGGACAACCCTCCACGGGGTTGGCATGAAACGGAGGCAGGGCCCACCTACCAGGTATGGGAGGTTTTACTTCTCTCTTGGCCGCCCAGTATGCCTCGGCTTCCTCAGGATTAACCGAGTGAGCCGAGAATTCCACCTTTGGCCCAGCATTGTTGTGTTGCGAGCTGGAACCATCAGGGACAAAACGGTCGTGGCGAGACTTTGTGGAAGCCTTTCTTCTCGAAGACATAATTTTCTTTTTACTAAAGGGAGGAAAGAGAGGAGAAAATCATTTAATCCTTGAGAAAAGTTTGTGGAAATGTGCAAGTGAAAAATTTGAAAACCCACTCAACATACTTATAGAAGAAAGAATTCACTATTTCAACTCCATGCTTTTGTATGTCGGATTCCGCCTAATTTATCCAATATGCCTAAAAAATGCTCGTAAGAACATAACAGTTCTAACAAGATGGGGGGGGGTTAACTATTGGAGTCAAAATCGGTTACGACGGAATCAATGTCAGAAACCTACTAGGAAATGCGCTCTTTGTAAAAAAAAAAGAGATAATATCTCGAAAAGGGGAATAGGAAAATAAAAGTCAAGTCTCGGCTGACCACGAAGGAATGGTCTACATAGTGAGCCATCAAGAAGAGTTTGTCCTAAACCTCGGGTCAACGTATCCCCGAGCGTCAACACGACAAAACGACTAAAGGAATCGATCATCCAACTCACCGAATGGAGAAGTTGGCCGAGCAAGACGTCCAACTCGTCGAACGGACAAATCAAACCACAAAAACCGACCAACCCGCCCGTTCGGGGAGTTAGATAGCATGGGCCGACCAACTCGCTGAATGGGCGAGTTGGGAAGCGTGGGCCGACCAACTCGCCGAACGGGCGGGTTGGATTGAACAAGACAACCAAATTGCCCGTTTGGCGATTTGGACAAGCCCAACTCACCAAACGGGCGAGTTGGGTCGAACAAGACAATCAAATCGCCCGTTTGGTGAGTTGGATCGAACAAGATAAGCAACTCGCTTGTTCAGCGAGTTGGATCAGACAAGATAACCAACTCGCCCGTTCGGCGAGTTGGAAAAGCCCAACTTGCCAAACAGGTGAGTTGTATCGAACAAGATAACCAACTCACCCGGTCGGCGAGTTGGACAAGCCCAACTCGCCAAACGGGCTAGTTAAGTAGCACAAGAAATCCAACTCGCCTGTTCGGCGAGTTGGATCAATCAATCCATTTTCATCTCATATTCGTAACTCCTCCTTCCAAACTTGATCAAACTTATTTTTGTTTCATCTACATCAAGGTTGACGTTGGAATTTCACCGAAAGAACTCGTTCCCTCATGTAAATAACAGATCGATCGTGTAATACGATAACGGTTAACTAAACACCTAGAGTCGCATGCCCTATACAAAAGATTCTAACTCTCGGACGACATCATATCAGGAATGCTCTTTCGATGAAATCGCAAAAATGCTCAAGTCAAAGAACGGCCCGAGAAGGTCTAAAACTCGGCTAAAGGCCCACTCGCTATTTTATCCAAAATCGAGCCCAATCTTTATGATGGTTTATCTTTTATTTTGCAGGAAGGAATAAATGTTAAGTTCTGAAGATAAGTGTTAAGTTCGAAAGATAAATGTCAAGATCGGAAGATAAATGTTAAGTTTCCAAAGATAAACATGAAGATCGAGGGAAAAAAATGAATATTTCCGTGAAGCGATAAATTCGATCGAGGGCAAAAGGGGAAAGAGCAAACCGCCTCTGGAGGAGTATATAAGGACTTCAAGGTTGAGGATGCAAAATGGACACGAAAATTCTTACCCAGGGCAAGCGTAGCACTTAGGGCAATTAGGCATATTTCTGTTTTACTGTTATCGAGCTGCGACTCAACTAGGTTATTCAAGTCTTACGAGGTTAGAATTAGGAACTGTTCTGCTAAGGCTTTACCTGTTGTAATGCTCAAACCACATATTTGGAATAAGATCCTCTTTGTTCTCTTTCTGTCTTTACTAATTCATCGTTATATTGTTGTTCTCATTGTTTGGTTGCTCGAAGATTTTGGCTTAGCAGAAATCCGGGACCTCTCGGAAAGCTAGGTTCACCTTGCCTTCCTAAATCAATGGAAATCGACAGTGCGAATTTTGATTCCCACATTCACAATTTCTCTTTAGATTACTAGTATTGCGGTCTTGGTCATTTGATGTGTTTCTTCGTCGCCTCGCCTTTGATATCTTCATTTGATTTCTTTGGGTCTCCATCCAGACTTCTGATTCTGAACTCATTCTACCCTGATAAATTCCAAATCATTCCCCATGTTCTTGAATCCTTCTCCTAACTTCTTGACTTCCCATGGTTCACTCTTTCTAAACTCGTCTCCATAATCTCTTTGATTTGTGTACAATTGTCCCTTGAGTTCGCTCCTCCACGTTGCCACAATCGTTTCCATACCTCTTCACTTGAATGATCGTTGGATCATCTTCTTACTGTTTCTCTTCCAGAACACGCTCATTTCCCATGATACTATTTTGTCCTTTAGATAGATATCATTCTTGTTCCTGATGACTCAAAACTTTCTCGATCTCCCTTTTCCCCAAAAACTGATGAAGTCCTTTCCACTGAAGTCTTGTTCCTTCCCATTTATCCAGTCCATACCACTTTCCAGTCCCTTTGAACCTATCTCACTCTTTCTCTTTGGCTTTGGGTTTTTGGCCTTGAACTCTCTTCACTTTAAGGTTTCCATCCTAAAGTTCAGATAAACGAACACACTTACTAGCTGCAACTTATTAGAAAACTTCACACGCAAGTTAGTAAAAAATTAACCAAACAAATACTAACAATGCAACCTACGCAATGCTAACAAAAGAACCTAGCAATGCTAACCAGCAACCTAACAATTCTATCCCAGCAACCTAGCAATTCTAGATTCCACTATCCCAATCCTTTTTCCTAAACCAATAAATTCTTTCGCTGGATGTGACCGGTTCCATAATGCCTTTTGTGACTCTTTTGAATTCATAAAAGATTTAGAAAATGATTAAATCATGAGTCCCAGAAGCATGGACGAAACGATGCTCTGATACCACCTCTGAACCGACCTAGACATATGGTCGACCCACTGGCCAAAAATCAAACAAGAATATGAACGATAGACCAACCAACACCCAAGGTTAGAGATTAGCCAACTGGACAGCCAGAAATCAAACAAGAACATGACTTACCGTCCAACCCAACACCATGGTCCAGAAGCGCTACGTGAAAGGCTAAGGACGATCCAGTCAAAGTTATAGTACTTACTCCGCAACTTAGACCAGTTCATCCACTAACTCGTCTCGCTAAATCAAGGCCTAAGGATTTGCAACAAGAGTAAACGGTTCCGTTAGATTGAGGTCTAAGGCTTTTCAAACCGTACCAAGACCTAACGTTATATTAGACCAAACTAGTCAAATATCAGAGTACTCATCATGCGCATATAAAACAAATACTTTATTGATTCAAGAAAGATCCATACATTGAATTACTAATTCATGACTGGCACCAGGCCTAATCCCAAATCAAGTCAACTAAACACAAAACGCAATACCGTTTGCAAAAGGCATTAAAATCTACTATGGTGGTCCTAACATCCAACCCCGAGCTATTGGATCCTCCTTACTAAAGCTACCTGCAAAATGGACAACAGAGTTTGGTGAGTAACCTAATGTTACTCAGTGAGCTGGCAGCCTCTACCCGCAACCTAGTGACTAACCAAGACAACCCAAAATAACAACGAATCTAGACCTAGCACGCAAACAAAGCTAAGGCTACACAATCAATCCCTAGTTAACCATATATACGCCTGAGTTCAGTAATCATGTAGTGTTAGACACATAGAATATACAAGTATTGTTAACCGGTAGACCAACAATCAGACAAGAACATGATCGGCCAATCCATGATACAGCATAGAATTCATTATCCATCACCGTTCATAAGCAATCTCTCAAACACTATAACAGCCTACTTCTTGTCTACACTAACCAAACATACACCAAGCCTAATCCGGTACCTGAGCCGGAATTAGGTCTCAGTGTTAGAAACCTGCAGGAAAACAACCAATCGCCAAAAACAATCACAATAATAATAATCTAACTATTACAGCTCGATCTAAGTCATAACACTGTATTTCGGTGTTACACTTACTCTAGGGTTCCATAACCCAATACTCAACATCACTCTCTAACTCGGGCACTGGTGACTTCGTGTTCCTCCTCAACATTGGCAATATCCTATCTCCCTACCACAAAGGCTAGAAGAATCAACATTCAACCGACCGGGGCCCACAGTCGTTCGGGTCACCGCACGACAGCCCACAATCATTCAGGTCACTGCGGGCGTTCACAGCCCCAATACAGTCGGGTCACTGCCAACCGTTACACCGTCGTGTAACACTCAGCCCTAGGCCATGAACCCGTCTCTCTGAGTCTTCCCGATCCAACGAATAAGGGGTTGCCTTGAAACCGTTGGGTACGAGGTCGAGGAAGCACTAATTCACCTTAAACATGCCTAGCATGGGCGGGTTACGCACATACTATATGGCATCACTCAAAATAAATACAACCCTATTCTAGAACCTAGCCTAACGACATAAGTTCCATAATACCTAACTTTATTCTTGACTCAACAACACTAACTAATAGTACCAGTAGTCCGGCCTATATGGCCTAAGACCCTTAGTACTAACATCTAATAAACTAGACAACAATAACATAACTAAACCACTCAACCAATTAGTCCCTCCCTTACCAAGAGCAGACTAACCTCAATCAACAAGACCTTTGAGCCAGGATCCAAAGGTCGACATTGGTGGTTTCTCGGTCTAAGAACATAGATTATGGTTTAAGAAATTCCGAAGCGAGTTGGCGGAAACTTCCGATGGAGCTTTTCATAAGGCGGGAGAACCATTCAAGCGCTGCTCCTTGGAGGTTCTCGACGAAGAGGCAGCAATGGCCGGCATCTCTTTTTCTCTCTCTGAATTTCGCCATTCCCATCGTGATCTGGAAGGCTTGCAGGTGCGCCTTGGGATCAGTTGTACCTTTGTAAGTGGGTACTTGATCTTTCTAGGATCCGATACTTTGGTATCGGTGATGCGCGCTGCAAAGGGTGTTTTCCGAGCTTCCTCGAGCAGCCGATCGATTTTCGGCGTGGCGCTAGTAGCGTGCATGGTGAATTTGCGATTTAACCGATCCTACTTTCGCGGCTGTTTTCTTGATGTAGTCACGGAGATTAAAAATCTCGAGATCATCACCAGATGTTTTCCAACTTCGTTGGCATTTTTTTCAAGTTATCTAAGACTGCTCTTCGGCTAGCTTCTCTTGTTCTACCCAAAAGATGTTTTCTTCTTCTTTGTTGGTCATGGGTTTGTCGAACATGGAGTTTTCATGTGCCACACAGCTTCTTGTAATTCTCGGATGCACGTCAGTGTCTTCTTCCAAATGATCAGGATGATCGTGGGAATCGAAGTCGACACGTTTTTCCCTCGTGTTCCTCTGTTCCATTCTCCAGTGGTGGAGGGTTTTAAGATCTTTTATGAGCAGAGGTTGTCTCATCGGGATTTAATCCTAATGGATTACCCCGCGAGTTTCTAGGCCAGTCCAGCGGAGTTGCGAATTTGGGTCTTCTCCCGCGAAACCTAGTGGTTCCGTGAGGACGAACTGCTCGGGCATTGCTGTTAGGGTTTCGACCAGTTTAACGAGAGATCTCATGATTTTCTCCTTTTCTTCCGACTTATTTTCAAAAGCAGAGAACATCTTTTTACCTCCTTAAACGCCGCGGTGTTGCCATGAGCATTAACTGTGGGGATGTTCACTGCTGGAGTATTGACGTCGTCGCCGATGCTTACATCGTCGCGAGTTTGTCGGTTAGTTTGATCGTCAGTACACATGTCTGATCGAGCGTTTGTGGCTGAGAGTTAGATTGATCCTTACCCCCTACCTTCTAGCACCAAACTGTGGAAACCGTAATTTGCACCATTGATTTCTGTTAAACAATGAAAGTTAAGAGACCCTAACTTTCCTTGAGGTCCCGGATTTCTGCTACGCCCAACGTCAAACAATCAGACAATGAAAACAAACAAAATAATAAATCGATAAAAACAAAAGAGAGCAAAGAAGAACTTATTCCCAATTCGTGAATGAGCGTGATAACAGGTAAATCCTCGGCCAGAAGAGCTGTTGGCGAGTTCCCTAGTTTTGAGTACCTAATACTTTGTAAACCTAGTTGAGTCGCAGCTTGAAAATAGAAAACAGTAAATTGCCTAAATATCTCTAAGTGCTAATTTTGCTGTCTCCTTTTCGTCTCTGAACTTGGCGTTCCTTATATACTCCTTTTAAGGCGGTTTCCACTTTCCTTTTCTGCCCCTGTGTCGAGTTTATCGCTTTGCGGAAATATTCTATTTCTCTTTGATCTTCATTATTATTATTTGAAACTTAACACTTATCTTCCGGACTTGAATTTTTTCATCTCCTGCGAACAATAGATAAACCATCATAGTATCCTTGGGCTCAATCTCTTCTAAAATCGTAAGTGGGCTTTTAGCCGTCTTTTAGACGTTTTGGGCCGTTTTTCGACTTAAACGTTTGTACAATTTCTTCGAGAGAGCGCCTTTGATACGACGTTGGTTTTCATAAATAGTTCACATTACCCGTATAGTCGAGAAAACCTCGATTTTAAGTCAACCGTTGCCGTTTATATGATCAATTTGAATTCATACGAGAAAACAAGTCTTACTGTTTTTATCGTATAGTTCCAACGGTAACTCCAATCAAGACGAAACAAGAGACAGTATGGCCGAGTTTCAAAGGAGAGACTGATCGAGACCGAGACGTGTGGTGCTGATCCAACTCGCCTGATGGCGATTTGAACGTGGTCAATCCAACTCACCATCAAGCAAGTTGGATGACCAGATCCAACTCGCCATGGCGATTTGGATGTGGTCGATCCAACTCGCCATCAAGCGAGTTGGATGACCTGATCCAACTCGCCATGGCGATTTGGATGTGGTTAGTTCAACTCACCATTACGCGAATTGAACAAGCTTATCCAACTCGCCCGATGGCGAGTTAGATGGAGACATTTGAACGCGCCATTAGGCGATTTGGATGAGCAATTCCAACTCGCATGATGGCGAGTTAGATGGAGACTATTCAACTCACCATTAGGCGAGTTGGGCAAGCTGATCCAACTCACCATTTGGCGATTTGGACAAGCTGCTCCAACTCACCATTAGGCGAGTTGGGCAAGCTGCTCCAACTCACCATTAGGAGAGTTGGGCAAGCTGCTCCAGCTCGCTCGATGGCGAGTTGTGCCTGGTCCATTCAACTCGCCGGCGGGAGGGTTGGAGACATCTGTTTTGATTGCTCCATTGCTTGAGGGTCTTTCATGATAACTTGTCGTACAATATATATTTTTTTTTAATTTGTACGAAGTTCTAGTTTTAGTTTTCCATACTTTTTGTTTTCTTTTTTAGAAAACACGGGAACTTTCAGACGTTGATTCCGTCATGGCCGATTTTGACCTCAACAGTCAAAATACCATATTCTGTTACGAGTGTCAGTTGATGGTAATGTCATCATGTACACCGATGGTGATCGGTATCGACCGATCGTTGTGCTACGTTGTCGATCGATGGTGGTTCTCAAACTTTTCTTTTTAACTAGCAAATAAAGAATATTACAAAATTAGTAAAATCAGGAAAATAAAATAGATTTTGAAAAATATCTAAGAGTGGGTTTCCTCCGACTTAGTGTTTGGTTATAGTCTTTACCTTTACGTTTAGCATAATTTAGACAAAGATGGGTGTAGAGTATCCAGTGTTTTAAAATGCGCTAGGTGCTGATTACTCGGCACATGAACGTATAGCGCCTAGCCGTATGCGCAGACGCCTAAACGGGATATATACTTTTACATAAAAAAATAAATATAAACTTAATATATACACATTAGTTTTAGAAAAACTGAACATAAAATATATTTTAAATGAAATTTGTATGTATAAGTATATAGTTTTACATATATAAATAGTTTCCAATTATATAATCAAAAAACAGTTAACTATATAAAGCTTATAAAGTTCAACTAATTGTGCAAATAATTAAACTAATACAATCATATAAATACATAAAATAAGTAAAAATAATATAAATAGTAACATTAATAAAATATATAATAATATTAATATTTTTCTTTTGAAATTAATACTTAAAATCAGTCTAGGCCTCCGCATAGACTGCATAATGTCTGCCTAAACTCTATTATGCGTGCGAATTTTATATATCCGCATAAAGCAGTGTATAACTGGAAAACAGAATGGTCGTCTACTGTATAGCGCCTAAACGCCGCCTAGGTGAGCGCCTAGACAATATTTTAGAACACTGAGAGTATCACTTGTTGTAAAACAAGTGTCCACATCTTCTTTGCTCAAGTAACCAGGTTCCAACGAAGCTTCTAATGGCTTCTTCATCTCTGGTTCTTTGGTTGTCCATGTTCTCTTTGGTGATCTTATCCTCTCTTGAAGGTTGTCAATGCGTTTGTGTAACCAGCCAATCCTACTATCTGTGGGTATGAATATGTCATCCAATCTCCTGGAGATATCTTCCATCGTCATGTCTTGAGATGCATAAACTCCATCAAGTGTGTCTTCTAGCAGCTTCTTAGTTGCCAGCCTCTGTCTAAATGGTCAGCATGAAATGTTGATGGATGGTCGAGATCGTCCGTCGATCGATGGTGCCTCATATGCTCCATTCGCATGCTGTCTTTGAATCGTGTGATGAGTAGATTTCATCGTTTGCTGCATCTCCTCCATGAACGTAGCTAACCAGATAATACTGTTGTTGAATGGGTAATAGATATCATCATTCCTTTTGTAGTAGTCATCCATCAACATCTCTTGTGCTCTGTAGATTCCTTGAACCATGTCATCTACTTCTGCTCTACTGTAGTAGTCAGCGATGATCTGGTCTTCTTAGAATTCTCTGCATACTATGGCAAACAAAGACGAGTGTGACCAATGATGGCTTCTCTCTGAAGAATATCTCTGATGTCTTCCTTGGACACATTGGTGATTCGGCCATCTAAAGCTTGTGCATTGCCATATTTGTCTCTGTAGACACCATACTCATTTCTATCTTCCCCATAATCAAAATTGTTTGGATCAAACACTTTAGGTTCTGATCTGTAACCGGCGAAGTCTTCTGGAAGGTGAGTGTCGATCGACGGGAGCAGTGTTTCTGTTGTCGTAAGAGATTTCCCGATCCATTGGCCATAGCGAGTATGTAGGCTATATCTTCCTTAGATACGTTGAGAAGTCTTCCAGCCATTGCTCGTGCATATCCTTCTACATCCCTCATAATTTCAAACTCACCTAGTCTGAGATAACCATAATCTTCATCGTATTCTGCCGGATTAGCGTCAATCGATGTCGCAATCCAGGTTACATTATATCCTATGAAATTTACAGCTTCCTCTAATGAGAGAGCATAATGCCTGATTGCTTGTTCTTCGAGATAAGAAGCATTGTAATATAGCCAAGCCGTATCATGTCCAAGGCCAGGGTTGTCGTCGATCGATGTCAAAGAATGGGTGTTGATCGATTGTTGGTTAAAATGTTGATTGATGTGTTGGGCTGGGTGTTGATCAATGCTCCATCATCCGACTCATTCTCTTGCTCGAAATCGCAGAAACACGTGGCCACAAGTCCTGGTTCATGAACCAAATCAATGAGAGTAGTCTTGGTTCTAGTTTGAACAGGTTCATAGTAATGATTTTGATAAATAAGGGATATATACAACCTGTTTGTCTCCATGTCGCATATTGCTCCTATCCTCCTACCGTGACCATGAAAGCTCTTCCAAGTAGCAGGGATGAATTATGTTCCACCTGGATGTCCAAGACATGAAAGTCTACAGGAATTAGGGCATCACTGATTTGCACTTGGAGGTCTTTGACTATGTCTTCTGAATTGTACAGAAATCTACAAAAGTGAATGAATCACTAGAAGGATCCAACTTTAAGCTGAGCACCTCTGCCATGGTTCTTGGCATAATGCTTACTGAAGAACAAGTGTCACAGAGTGCATGAGGGTAGCCATGTCCATTGATGCTGAAGGTGATAGGGCCTGATATTTAAAACTTTTAGGTCATGATATCAGTCCTATTTAGAGTATGTTATATGGGTTTGGAGTCTTTTTTAGAGTGTTTTAAGGTTCAGGTACGTTCTGCAGAACTTTGGTGATTTTGGAGTTTTTTGAGATGCATAACTAGGAAGACGCATTAGATGTTAACCTATAGGTAAAGATCTAACCATGATTATATTGGTCTTGTATTTTTATACAAGATAGATCTTTGAGTTAGGTTTCCAATGCCACCAGTTTGAGGTCAAACAACATCCTATATCAGAAGTTATACTTGTTTTATTGAAGAGTGGTCAGTATGCCTCGCGAGATGAGGGTGTCGAGGAGATGAAGGAATGTTGATTGTTGGTGCACCCTTGGTGTCGATCGATGGTGATCTCAGAACCAAGGTCAAGTATCTTCCAAAACCGACTTAAGCACCAAAGTTACCACAAATTACCAGAATACCTTTGACGACCTAAAAACCTATTTATTTGTTTTTTAAGTCATTGTTGACGGCTACGTTTTTTATTCTATATTTTATTCATTTTAGGCCCGGAGAGATAGATCAATTCTCTTTCATAGATCGATATGAAAATCCATTGGTTTTATCATTGATTTCTATATTTATTATTATTTCAGATTATAATTTGTGTTATTGCTATCATGTCTGAGTAGATCCATCTGCTAGGTTTAGGTTTATTAATTGTATTGATGGATTAGCCAATCAGTAGAATTGCTAGAGTATAATAAATATCCTTTATTAGTATTGTACTTATTGCATGTGTTCTAAAGTAATTAACTAGAATCCTGATCTTAGGATAATTGACACCGCAAGAGTAAAATCATACCTGAATAAATCCTGTTGAGATAGGTTGCCAGATACATACGAGAGTTGGTCTAGAAATTTTAGTGAACATATCAAATTAGGACATAATGCTTGATTTATGTGAGCATCGATCGATGCTAGCTCAACAAAATCGATCAACGGTCAGTTTCAATGAGAGTTGTTAACAAAAATTTAAATCATAGATAGATTCACTACTTGATATCTTATTGTTTTCATTCGAGTTCTAGGATAGAAAAACCTTAGCTTCTCTCCTCTATAATCTACTTACCTGAAACCCTAGATCTACCTCTTTCATTCAACTGTTTACAAACCTAAATCAATCAGTCACCTGCTTTCATTGCTTACTGCTTTATTTAACATCTTGCCTAGCTTAATCGCGACTGTATTGAGTTTATTGTGTGCCCACGCTCCCTGTGGATTTGATCCCTAAGTACTACAACTGAACCTCTTATTTTAGAGAGCAAATGTCACTCCAAGGGTAATTTGAGTGATATCAAATTTGGCGCCATTCCCGGGGAGCGATGATTCGCCATTAGACTCAATTTGTTTGATCTAGTCTAGGTTATTTCTCTATTGTAGTTTACTTACATAATAATTTTCTTGTGTTTTAGGTACATACATCTGAGTACAAGGAAGCAATAAGAAGATGTTTTTGGGTTCTTCAAAGAAGGAGCATGCTGATTCACGTACTATTCGTAAGTCTGTGAGGGAAGCATCGATCGACACCCTCCAAGCACCAGTGATCGACCGCGTAAACCAAGCATCAATCGACACTGACTCCTCGGTATCGATCGACACGACTTGCAAGAAGACAGAGAAGATCGAAGTGTTTATACTTGAGGCTGATGATAATGGGATCTTACGTGACGAAGAAGGTCGTCCTCGCAATAGTACATGAACATTTATTAATGCACATGGTGCTGTGATCCCTGATGTTATTATTGTTGCTAAGATGAATGACTTCAAGATGAGCCGTGAATGGTTTGATTGGGTAGCTCAGATCCACTTTCGAGGAGTTCCTCACGAAGATCCCCGAGACCACATCAAAGAACTTGAGCTACTAGTCTCAGAGAGCGAGCAACTTGTAATAGCTAAAGTTCACATACTCTGCAAGATTTTTCCACACTCTCTTTGGGAATGCATTTAGCTGGTTTAATTGACTGCAGCTAGGATCTATAACATGGTGGGAGGACATTAAAAGCAACTTCCTCAACAAATTTCTCACTGATTCTGCAGCAGCTCGGAAAAAGGAAATTTGATGATATGCTGGACATGAGGGTTAAAGGTTGGGAGAAGGAGTTGATGTTTAAGTTCAGTCATATGTTGGGTGTTCTCTATAGTGAGACGGATGGAGACCGTGAAATGCTGAACACTCACGCTAAGAAGCCAGATATTAAGGTTCAACAGACAGATGAGGTTACACAGGAAAGTGATGAACATCATGGATCTGAGCCGAGTAGAGCAGAAGAAGCTGATATTAGTGATCTGACTCCAGTATCGATTGACACTAAGACCTCAGCGTTGATCGACATTAAGACCTCAGAATACATCAACACATACCTCTGTTGTCGATCGATACCTCTTGAAATCTCTGAAAGATTGAGTTGTCCTCAGGGCATTGCAAACTTGAAAGAACACCGATGTATAAAGCTGTGATCTTGCCAGAGATGTAGACAAAGAAATCACCATCAAAGATTTCTTAGAGCTAGAAGATGTGTTGAAGCTAGAGGATAAAGCACAACCTGAAAATTTGGGTCAAAACACGGAGATGAAGCCTGATGACGATCAACACAGTTCAGAAAGAGATCTGGAAACTTCACCAAAAGCTAGCATCAATCGTCACCCACCGGATAGCATTGATCGGAAGCCATCTAATTGCATCGATCGACACTCATCGTTGAACAAGCAGCCAGGCTACATGATTGAACCAGAACCGATTGAGGAGAGAATGCACAAGTCCGAGCCTCAAACCTTGTTGTCTCTGAACATCTACAACCACCTATTTGTGTAGAAGTTTCAGGGTTTCACAAAAAAGTGAAGATGATTCATGACCCTGTGAGGTTTGTGGTTCCCAGCACTGTTTTTGAGGTTGAATTTCATATCCCACCAAATAGAAGTGTGCATCTGGATCCCTACATTGGGGTATTTGATGATCCTTTGCATGCAGTATTTTCTCAGAGAGGATTGATGTATGAAGGTAATGTTAACCAAGGACCATCGGTAGCAATATCGATCGACACAACCATTGGAGTATCGATAAACACCAATATTAGAGCATCGATCGACATCCAACGGGTATCTCAGCACAAAGAGACAAAAAAGCAAAGTCTGGGGAAAAGAGCAGAAATAAGAAGAACTGGAAGAAAAGGAAAATAGCCAAGGGCGGTCCTCAATTATCATTGATATCTTACTTCTCAAATGGTGTTAGAAAATCCAGAATGCGCAACATATGCTTCTCACAGCCATTTGCAAAGCTTCAAGTATTCTTTATTGCTGAGATGATAGACAAAGGAGAAGAGTCAATGGAGGCTTTCACAAAAATGTGTGATGAAGCTGAAGAAAGAAAGCATTGAGACTTGTTTTGGAGGCAACCCACTATTTAGTAACCTTCAATTTAGTTTTAACTTATTTATTACTAATTTCGGATTTTGTTTATTTATTGCAGTATTTTAATAATAATAAAAAAAATATTTAGAAAGAAGGAAGTTCGAAGACCACCATCGGTCGACACCATCACACCACCATTGGTCGCTGACAAAGGTCTACCATCGGTCAACTCCAATTACCTATCATCGGTCAACACTCATTACAGAGTCTGGTATCGAGTTTCTTCCTCAATCTTTTTACTTATGATTTACTTTTTTCCACCTAACCGAGACGAGAAAACAATGGGAACACTGTTATTTAAGTATGGGAAAGTTTACTGATATTGCTTTATATTTTGAATTTATTCTTATGTGTTTTATTGAGTTTTATAGCGTCAACAAGGGGAGTATGATCAGATTTAAAATTTTACTTATTATCTAACCATTCTATATCAACTTTCTAGATTTGTTGATTACAGAGAGTACTAGAGATACCAAAGTCGATCATCCTGCCACTATATCACACTTGCTTAGAAAGTTTGAAGAAACTGAAGCTAACCTCCAATCTAATACTGACTAATTTGCTTGTTTTGGGATTTGACATATACTAGACCGGATTCCTCTTGCAAGTTTGGAAGGTAAAGTTTATGTGCTTCTAATTCCCTTCTCTTTCTATCTCTTCCACATCTATAAAAAAATGGAGATGATTTCTTGAAAGATGCAGAGGGGTAGGTAAATTACCTACGACCCCATTATTTTAATTCAGAAAGGAATGATCACACATTGTGGAAGCGATGGATAGGTCAATTACACGTGACCCCATTATTCGTCTATACTTTTCCAAAATAAATAAAAATAAAAAAAATATAAAAAGAAAATGAAAGATGAACAAGATGGACTGTATCAACATCATTGATTCATCAGACTTATAAAAATATATAAAAGATTCAAAGAAGAGAGAAAGAGGGAAGAAATGGATAAAAAAGACTATTTGTGTGTTCAGGTACTTGCAGGGGTAAGTGTCCATGTGTCCTCTGATCAGTACTCCTAGGGTAAAGTCTACACTTTTATTTTAAGCAAGAAATGAGGTTAGTAGAGAGGTGAGTTAAGATAGTATTTGCTAAGTTGTTGGTAGAATGAATTTGTTTCCTATATTATGAAAAGGTATATGAAGTTTCTTTAAGATTGACACTTGTTTGATGTGGTTGGGACATAATAAAGGTGATAATGATGAGCTAAAGATTTTGTGAGTCCTATATTTTCAAACCTCTTCCAGAGGTTTACCTTTGTTTCGCTTGAGGACAAGCAAAAAGTTAAGTTTAGGGGAGTTGATAGGGCATGATATATACCCTATTTAGAGTATATTATATGGTTTGAAGTGTGTTTTAGAGTGTTTTCAGGTCAGGTACGTTCGGGAGAACTTTGGTGATTCTTAAGCTTCTTTGAGATGCAGAACTGCGCAGACGCGTCAGATTTTTAGCTATGGATGGAGATCTTCATATGATGATATTGATCTGATATTTTGAAAAAAGATATAACTTTGATTTATCTTTCCAATTCCACTGGTTTGAGGTCAAACAACATCTTATATCATAAGTTTTGCATGTTTTACTGAAGAGTGGCTAGTCTGCATTGCGAGATGAAGATGTCGAGAAGATGAAGGAATGTAGATCGACGATGAACCCTTGGTTTCGATTGATGGTGAACCCAAAACGCGGGCCGAGTATATTTCAAGACCGACTTAACCCCAGAAGTTATCACAAATTACCAAAATGCCCTTGTACGACCTAAAACCCTATTTATATGTTTTCTAAGCTATTGCTGACGGCTACGCTTTCTATTCTATATTATTTTCATTGTTTTAGGCCTGGAGAGATAGATCAATTGTCCTTCAAAGATTGATTGTATTGATGGATTAATTGTATTGATGGATTAGCAAAACTATAGAACTTCTAGGGTGTAATATATATCCTTCATCATTATTGTGCTTATTGTCCTTGTTCTAGAGTTATTAACTAGAACCTTTATCTTAGGATAATTGACATTGTATGATCATTACCTGAATAAATCCTGTTGAGCTAGGTTACTAGATACATACAAGAGTTGGTCTAGTAATTTTAGTGAACATATCAAATTAGGACATAATGCTTGATTTATGTGAGCATCGATCGATGCTAGCTCAATAGCATCGATTGACGACCAGTTCTCAATGAGAGTTGTTAACAAAGACTTAAATCGTAGATAGATTTACTACTTGATATCTTACTGTTTGCATTCGAGTTCTAGGATATAAAAACCTTAGCTTCTATCCTATACAATCAGTTATCTAGTTATTTCATTTAACTGTTTACAAACGTAAATCAATCAATCACTTGCTTTCATTACTTACTGCTTTATGAAAAATCCTCTCTGGCTTAATCGCGACTATATTGAGTTTATTGTGTGCCCATGCTTCCTGTGGATTTGATCCAAAAGTAATACAACTGAACCTCTTATTTGAGAGAGTAAAAGTCACTCCTTAGGGTAATTTGAGTGATTTAAGCAGGGAAATACAAGCTTTCAGTGTTTGCTTCTCTTCTTCAACTTAACCCTCTAATTTATCTTCTCCCTCAGATGATTAAACATTCTTTCAATGTCCTCATCAATCTCCTTGGTGTCTGTAAAGATCATCCACAATCTGTGAGTGTAATAAGCTTCCACGAATGGGGTTTCTAAAGGGATTCTAAGGATTCTCTTGGTAAAGCTACCATCTCTTTCTCATTAGCTTTCCTTCTAAGATGCTTAGAAACCTTCTTCTTTCTTCTCATATGCCCACCCATAGCTTTGTCAATTACCGTAGGGACTGAATTATATCTATGTCTGGGTTTGGCTAGGGTGGGATTCAAGTTCCTATGAGTATATTAAGGCTCATGTCTATGCTTGGGAACCGACATACTTCTGTTTTGATCCGTTGTCGATCAGTGGTAGGGTCTGGTTGTCGATCGATGTCCATCTCTTCATATACGAATTCTTACCATCGATCGATGGTTAGCTTTGGCTGTTGATCAATGGTTAGCTTTGCTGTTGATCGATGGTCATTCGAACAGGGAAATGTATTCTCACGAATTTCTTCCTTCTGATGCCTAATCTCTTCCACAACTTGCCAAAAATTATCATCAGTGATGGCATTGACGTGATGCTTCTGTTGAACCTCAATATTTTCCTTGATTAAGGCTTCTTGTCTCTTCACAGCTTCACTGGTCTGAACAACTTGATTCTCTAGCTTCTTCACATGGGTGTTGAGAGCTTCAAATTTGGTGTTGAGGTTGGTATAGACAACATCAATCTTTCCACTGAAATCTACTGTCATCTTCTGTTGTCCCTCCAGAACCTTGTCAATCATGGCTTAAATCTTGTTGTTGTAGGGTCTCTTCTGATGTGATTCTTGGTTGTAGCCACTCCTCTAACCATTGCCATAAGAGTTTTTGTTGCTCTGGTTCCCATATTTCTGAAATCCATTTCCAACAAAGTTCACATCATCTTCTCTACTTTTCTCTTTTTCAGATCCTATAGATTCTACACATTCTGCGAAGCTAATTTGCTTCTTCAAAAACCTCTTAACACTGTTCAACTTGGCTTTTACTTCTTCCATCTGATCCTTGGTCAGTGTAGGGGCCCATATTCTCCTCTCATGATCATTTTTCTTTGTTCTGTTTCTAGCTGCCAAATTCTCTATCAATTTAGTAGCCTTTTCTAGGAATCTTAGTGCATAAGTTTACCCTCACTGGCTGTGTCTAAAGCCATATAGTAAGAAAAATCAATACCTCTAAAAAATGCTGAGAAGTTGCACTTCATTGAATCCATGGTGTGGACAATATCTTTGGTAGGATTTGAATCTGATCCAGGAGTTTCAGAAAAAAGTCTGCAGGCTCCTGTGTTAATGTAGCAATTTTTCTCCTCAAATCCTCAGCTCTTGCATCATCAAAGAAATTACGCAAGAAGACATTTTTGATGTCTTTACAGGATGTAAGAGATCATGGTGGTGGCTTCTTAAGCCAATATGAAGCATCTCCAGCACACATATATTTGAAGAGCTTGCATAGAAGATTGTCCTCATGGACTCCATTAGCCTTAGAGGCAGAAAAAGATCCTTAAATCGCTCCAAGTGATCCATAGGGTGGTCATGGGAATGTCCATGAAATTGTGTTTGTGCCACAAGGGTGAAATAGGCTGGTTTCAACCCAAAATCGCCTTTGGAAAGATGGTGGACGAATAGCAGATCTGTTGGCGTAGAATTGATTTGGACGATTGTAGTCAACCAACATTCTGGGTTAAGTAGCATGGGCTTCAACTACAACAACTTCTTCTGGTTCAGGGATTACAGTACCCTAATCATCAATTCTCTGATCTGTTGCATTACGCAGATGACCTTCAAGGTCATACATATCTCCTCTCTCATTCCTAATCACAATCAGCATACCAACCATCTCTTCTCGGGCATCACCATCAATAAATACCTCAGTGTTGGTGTTCATTGATTCCGGCAGATGAGTGTCGATCGACGTAGAAGTGTTGGTGTCGATCGATTGTTGTTGTTTCTCCTTGCAGATGTTACTAGGCCTGAAAAAATAAGTCTTCTTCCTTGTTGCTTTTGGTACTATTGGGCATGCACCTGAAAGACAAAAGAATTTTTTTGTTGTAGTAAACTGAAAATAAAACCTAGACCAAACTTGCGAAACAAATCTAATGGCGGTCCTTGCTCCCCGGCAACGGAGCTAAATTTTATACGTGCTCAAATTACCCTAGAGCTACTGATTATTCTCTCAAATAAAAGGTTCATATATAGTACTTAGGGATCGAATCCACAGAGAGCAAGGACACACAATTAATTTGTTAATCAAATTAGTTATGCTAGGAAATTTATAAAACTCAAGAAACGGTAAATCAAGAATAAGTTGGTTGTAAACAATTAAGGCAAATTGCTAGATCTAGGGTTTTCAGGTAGTGAATTATAATGGATAGAAGCCAAGGGGTTTTCAATCATAGAACACGAATTTAATAAGTAAAGATATAATTTATATCTATCATATGGCTAAGTTCAGAGTCTACAACTTTCGTGTGCTAATTCGGAATGACTGTCGATCGATAGTATGCATTCGACATCGATAGAAGATTTTCTTAGTCAAGCATTAAACGATCAGATTTGATAAGTTTACTTAGAATTACTAGACTAGTCTCTCGATTATCCCTAGATACTTAAGCTCAACATGATTAGTTCAGGTAACGATCCTACTCTCGCAGTATCAATTATCCTAATATCAGGGTTCTAGTTAGCTACTCAAGAACACAATCAATAAATACAATTCTGATGATAGATCTAATAATCACCTTAGAAATTCTATTGTTTGGCTAATCCGTCAAAACCATTAATAAACCTTAAATATAACAAGGGATCTACTCAGACATAGATAAGCATAACATATTTATAAACATAAATATTTACACACATAAAATATATATTTCCACTAAATTATACATGATTGCCTTAATACTACAAATATATGATAGGTCTTAATATTTACCACTTTTAGACTATGCTATAGACCCTATTTGGAGTATGTTACGCGTGTCTAGGATATGTTTTATAGTCTTTTAAGGTACAGGTGTATTTTAGAGCATTATAGAGATTATGAGGCTTTCTGGAGATCCAAAAGAGAGGAACATTGTAGCTGGTCAAATTCAGCTAAGTATGAGTTGAGATAGAGAGTTGTGTGATCGAGGATGCACCCTTGCAGTTGATCAAGGGTCGACATGCAGAATTCCAATTCACAAAGTTCCCAACTAGAAGCCCAAGTCATGGTAATTACAAGATTGCCCTTAGACGTGTTTTACCTATTTTATATTATTTTTGCTGGTGTTTTATGCAAAGGACGACAAGAGAGACATCTTTTCCAAGTTTAGAGTTTTCATTGCAAACATAGTATTTTTTTGGGGAGATGATCAAGACTACTTTCAAGCTTTGTATTGGAACTTCGGTTTTCTATCCCTATTCTTATTATATGCATTATTTTATGTTTAAATATGTGATAATTTAGACACACACATATTTACACACACACACATTTATATATTTACACACACACATATTTATATATTTACACACACACATAAAATATATATTTAGTGGAAATATATATTTACTCTAATTTAATATATAAAAATATAATTTAGTGGAAATATATAAATAGTGATACGTAGATTTTGTCGTAAAAGATTGATATATATTTTGGATATCCAAACTCCTTATATAAAAAAAAGCTAAATGGGTTTAAGCTTTGATTGTCGATTTATAATCTAGTTAAATGGGTATTCAATAAAATTTAATCTCTATCCAGTGAGAAAGAGAAAGATAGTGAAAATATTTCATTTGGACGTTTGATTTGATCTTTTTAAACGGTTTTAAGTCTTAAAGAGGGAAGTTAAACTGATGAAAAATTGTTAATGGGAGAGATATAGATGTTGTCATAATTATGAAGATGATGACTTAAATGTGAATTTTACTTTTTATTATCAATTTGATTTAAAAAGGTAATATTTAGATAGAGTGAACGTTGTATCGTAGCTACCAATATAATTTTCTTAATCAAAATAAGGTTTGCCTTAATTTAGCCAAAAATTAGAGTAAATTTAATTTAACTCTAAATAGTTAGTATGTATTAATAGTAACTCTTTATAATACTATTATAGTTTATTGCAATACGATAATAATAATAAGAAGATATCTAAATATAAAAAAAAATTTATAAATGTTTTGAGGGTTTTAAAGTGGAGCCTAACATTTTACACATAATATTAGGACTAATAGATATTACAGATCGATATTCTTGTGGGCTTGTGTTTCTAACAGGCTGTCTTTGTTCTTCTTCTTGTTCCATTGCTTGTTGCCAGAGCTGATGGTCTCTTATTGCATTATGATCAACATGGATGCTATGGTCTTGCTCTTGCTGGAAAATAATGTTGTTTCTCATCTTTCAAATTCTCCACCCGAGAAACAAATTCAGTAACTCAGAATTTTCGGTTGTTGCATGAGATAACTTTCTATTAGTAACCGATAACAAATCACCATCACTTTTAGGGATTACTATATATTCTCTAGGTAGAAATGACCAAATTTCCTTCGAAACCCTACATTAATATATCATATCGTTAAGGGTTTCCACAAATCTGACATATGCCATCTATTTGTATTCCCTTCTTTCTTATATTATCTGTTACATGGACCCTATTATGGATTACTCTCCACCAAAATATTTTTAATTTTGGTGGTAGCTTCATTTCCCCTAGTTTTACGCATTGATCCTTATCCTCTGAGAAAAGAATGTTACCTCTTTGTATTTGATCAGCCTGTATTGTGATTTGTCTTTGCAGGTGGTATCCAGATTTGACATTGTACGTTCCTGTGTTGGTGTAGCTCCAAAAATTTATCCCCCACTTTTGTTATGCTAGGTCTGATGTTGAGGACATATTGTATATCATGGCCGCTAAATAAACGACTGATTAGCTGTTCATCCCATGTCCTACTGATATTATTGATGAGGTTTTTTTACCATGAGAACACATTATCATTTGATATGATCCCTGATATTATTGATGAGGTATTATACCATCTACCTAGAAGAGCTGGTTTAGAAGTTATCCGGAGATCCTACCATATGTTAATGTGTTCTCCATTTCCTACAATCCACTTTAGACCAGATTGGATAATGCTTTTTTGATGTTGGAAAGCATTAGCATCCAAAATTTTTTTATGTCTGAAATATTTAGCTTTGTAGACTCTAGATAAATGACTAGATGGATTGGTAAGGATTCGCCAACCTTGTTTAGCAAGAAGAGCCATATGGAAGTCTTCTAAGTTTTTGATTCCTAAGCCTTCATCCTGCTTTGAGTTTATGATTTTGTTCCATCTGATCCAAAACATTTTGTGCTTTTCTTTGAATGATGACCACCAGAAGTTTCTCATATAAGAGGTGATCTCCCTAATGTATCCTTTTGGGAGCATGGAACAAGATATGGTATAAGTAGGCAGAGAAGTTATAATAACCTTTAACATAACTACGTATCCAGCTTGTGAGAGAAATTTATTATATCATCTACTTAACACATGTTTGATTCTCTGTTTAGTATACTCAAAAGCATCTTTGCTTCTCCTGCCTATTCTCTCTGGAAAGCCTAGATATTTACCAAGTTCTCCAATACGAGCTATACCAATCATATAAATGAGAGCTTGTTGATCAGATTGAGGAATACCTTTTGGAAAATTAATGGCTAATTTAGAATGGTTTACGTGTTGACATGGTGCTCTATGATAGGTTTGCAATGCTGTCATTAGAGCTTGACATTCTTCAATATTAGCTCTTCAAAAAAACAAGAGAATCATCAGTGAAAAATAAGTGGGATATGGCTGGAACATTTCTTAATAGTCAGGACGAATAGGCGATAACACATTCATAAATAACTATTTCCAAACTTATGTTCGTTCATGCAAAAGCACTCCTAGCTGGATCGTACTAACACCTACAAACTCATTTGCACTCTTCCTAAATTACAAACTTCCCTTGCAGTATGTCTTCTACGATAGTTCACATCCTTTTCCATCAAACCATTGAATAGTTGAACCAACTTGCAGAGCACTTTATATGGTGATTCTTGTCCACTTATCCAACAAAGTTTCTGATCTTGTTCGATTCTTCATTCTCAGCCAATTGCAATGGTCGAATCTTTTTCTTGATCCGACCAACTCTTCCCTCGGACACTACACTTGCTTAACTTTCTTGAAAACCTTCTTTCAATAGCCATTCCACCAACATTGAAATTTAGCCAAGATCCCTCTTTGCTCAACTTCTGCATCCGCGATGGTTCTAAGAATACTTCGTACTTGTTCTTGATCATCTGTTCCGTCCTTATTGATGATATTATTGTAATCTCAAATTGCTTCCTCATTTTTTTGAAACACCAGTTTTCCTTCTTCTCGTTGAATGCTACCTTAACATTTTTCAATATGTTAGGTGATTCCCTGCTACGCATGGAATGCGACACGCCACTAGCAAGTGGATTGACTCCATCCTTACATCTAGATTATGTACCCTTGGTATCACATTCTACTTATCTCCCTAACCACACATGCATCCTTGTTTCACTTTCATCGTTCCATTCATCTTCTAGAAAGTGTGCCACAATACCATACAAACATCCAACACTTCATAATTACTTGAGACACCAACTTCCTTCATTCTCGACAAGAATTATCATAACATTTCTCACAGTCCTAGCTAGCCAAGCAGTCAACCATCAATAGATGCCGACTATGCTTCGTACCTTCTACCATCGTATACACTCCTTCACTAAAGCTAACATATTGTGATTCATCGCACATGACTTTAAGCATATTTACTCCTGTTGACTGAACCAGCCTGATATTTTCAGTGCCTACCTTATGAAAATTTTGAAAGTCGACACTTTTTCATCTTTAACAAGACAAGTTAGTTTTCACTAACTTCCTGCAAACTCTTAAACAAAATTTCCCTTAGCCATTTGCTAAGCAGTCCAATCATAAACACATACTAATATAACCTTGAAAACATCATAGAACACATCCTTTACGTGAGACATAGAACATCGCTTCCTTTCCACTCTTACTCACAAATCCTATTTTCAAAAACTGGCCAGCCATGACAGAACTGGCTGGCTAACCCAGCTCGGATACCATTCAAACACCCCAAACCAAAAAATATTTGAAAAATCCAATGGAAATTCTAAGTAACAATCGAGTCAAATTTTAACAATGAAACGAAGAAACACTTCCACTTTATTGATGAAATACAAGACTAAATACTGAACATCATTTTGTCTACAAGAAGAATATCTTTATAAAACTCCCAAACATTACCCGAGTTCAAAATACATTTTCCTGATGGTCTTTATAGCCTGGCGCTCCAGTCCACACAATCAACCTTCCTTGCATCGCAAAAGGAGGCATGAGTGTACAAAATTACTCAGTGAGGACATTCAAAACCGTCCTCATGCAACTCAATAATGAAACAATCAAATTTCATGTTCCATTCTAACAACCTAGCAGTCCCATTTTATCAACCTAGCAAAATGTTCCATCATTTCTTAGTTAGCCATTTTCCTATTACTTATCCAGTTCCATGTATTCGAAATTAACAACCTAATTTCTTGATCTATCATTCCTTTACTTCAGCATTTTCTAACATTCAAACCCGAAGGTCCATTGACCTTCAGCTGTAGCCAAACCTGAGATGGTAGCCAACCTGAGGCCGTAGCCAAACATGCGGCTGCAGCCAAACCCGCGGACGTAGCCAACTTACAGCCATATCCAAACCTGTGGCTGTAGCAAAACTTGAGACTCATCGGTCCATTAACGCCCATAGCCAACATGCTGCCAAAGCCAACCTGCAACCCGAAGGTCCATAATAGCCGAAGCGAACATACAGAGCCCAAAGCCAAAACATGATCATAACATATTTAAAGGCCGAAGCCAAAACACACTTTCCTTATTTAAGTTAATAGTCTTGTACTTTCCTTATTTAAGTTCATTCGTCTATTCATGTTCTTTCATAATTAATCTCATTCTTAATCCATTTTTGTAACATATTCCACTTAACATATCAATTCTTTCTAAGATCAATTCTACGTTCGTTCACATAAACATATCTAAAAATATCACCATCCATCAAAATCAGAATAGATAATAAAGTTTCTGGTTTATTCCGCCTTCCACACTATTTAACATGCAATTATCCTTTGAAGACAAGAATGTTCTTCGATCCTCAGAACCACCTCGAAGAACAAAGAACAAACTTTCCATAATAATTTCCCTAACGTATACAACAAACCAAATATGACCAAAATACAAATTACTAAGCTGCCACGAATCACGCCCTCACCTTAGTTAAATCTCTAGGATTAGAAGGAACTGAACTTCATAGTGTTTTCCGGCGAAGAACTCTTTAGCTCATCCTCTTTCGGTCCTTCCTCTCAAAATTCTCTCTATACTGAGTCGTGATATGTCATAGTTTTTACCTGGTTTTACCCATGATATGTATACGGTTTAAACTTTTAATTATGCAATTCATATGGTTTTAGAGTCTTTACTGGTTCAAGTACTCATTTGAAGCAATTGGAGCTTTTAGATCATTTTGGAGCATTGAAAAGTGCTCAGCCGAGAATTCAAAGTCAGAAAAAGAAATGCTAAGACCATCGATCGACGCCTCACCTGGAGTGTTGATCGATGGTCAATACTTCTTTCGAGTTACTTAAGATTTGAAGAAATCACGATTCTGCCCAGATGTTCCATTATTTGCAAGACAAGTCCCTGGCCGTGTTTTAGGCTATTTATTAGGTTATTTAGCTGTTTTGCAAGATACCACTTTTTACACAACTCTTTTGATACTTGCAACCAAGACGGTTACCTTTGGAGAGAGATCTACTCGATTATCAGACTAAGATCTTGAATTCCCTTGTTTTATTATTATTATTATTCCTTATGAAATTTCTTTATCTATTCATCATGTTTATCTCAATCATGTCTGAGTGGTCTATTGTTAGATTAGGGTCCTTCTAAGGTAGTTAATAGCTTTCTAATGTTATGAAACTGTTAGGGTTATTCTAATTAGTTCTTTGTTTAAGTATATTTTAAAGCTAAGTTGAATTTCATCACTTCAACCTTAGATTAGAGGATGTTATGGAGCAAGCGAGAGCTTGGTTATACCCTGAAACGTATCTTAAACAGTCTAAAAGCCTAGTATTAAACAAAAGTTGAACTAGAGAATTAGAGAACACTTCAAACACATGAATCATTCATGTTTAGAAGTAGCGTCTATCGATGCCACACAGTAGCCATCAATTGACACTCCATTAAGACTCACGAGAGTGACTTATCTAAACCCTAAGTTTGAGTTCAAAAAAAGAGCTTCACTAAAACACTTAGCATTCCATTAGTTTGCATTGCCTAGTCTACCTGAGAGTTCTCCTAAGTCTAATCCTTCTTAATAATCTTCACAAACCAAACCAATCCTTATTCACTATTCATAAATCTATACTTTCATCTAGCTTTATTTCAAAACAACAATTCTATTGTGTGATATTAGATTCTTTGTGGATTTGATCCCTAATTACTACACTGAACCTTTTACTTGAGAGAGTAAAAGTAGATAATAGAGTTAATTTGAGAGTGCATACTAAAAGCTACATCAAATTTGGCGCCGTGGCCGGGGACTCTTTCTTATTGTCATTAGATTTAGTTTAGAGTATAGTCTAGTTTTTTATTTTACTGTTGCTAACCTATTCTTTTCTTATCCCTGATGACACAAGTACCTTTTGAAGAGAATATGGACTCTAGGCGTCAAGCATCGATCAACGGAAATCTTCAACATCGATCGACATTCATCCAACAATGTCGGGCGACACTCTGCTACCACCTTCGATTAATCCCATCAAGCGGAAACAGGTAAGTCCGCCTATACAGAATTTATTAATGAGAAAGTTGTTTTGAAAGATCTAAATGATCATGAACGTAACGTAGAATGCCAAATCATTTATAAACATGGGACTGCAAATCCTGACAAAAATACAAAATC
>CAJHQP010006932.1:0-35234 GCA_905132765.1 Moricandia arvensis | reverse complement strand
AGGAGAATTGTGTAGTAGCTAGGGTCAAGGATTATCTTTAAGGAAAAAAAAATAAGTCTCACCAGGCCTCTTGGGATTCCTATCGGAGATTTTCCATGTTCACTATTTGTCGTGGGGTAAGTCTTTATCTAATTAACAAACCACATTGGATTTCCTTTATAGAAGAAGGTGCAACTAAGCAGTTGTACCTTCGGTTGGAATCATGGTGATGGAAATTCTCTTAATATGATTGAGATGCTAGATCAGCATGGCTTTTGGAATGAATTTCTACTACTCGTGGGAAATGTGCAGCAATTATGTTCCTGCTCAAGGTCTTCAGATTGTATCAAAGGAAGAACCACAACAAGAAGGCATTCTTTATGTCATCCCAGGATGTAAGAGATAATGGTGGTAACTGCTTAAGCTATATGAAGGCATTCCAGTAAGTGAGTATTGAAGATAAAAATGATAAAAAAAATGTATGTTTACTACTTTCATAATTTAAATAATAAAAATAGAGTAATTAAATAGACTGTCCCGGCGAGTAGTAAAGTGTATTTCATGCTATCTACTGAAATCGTTCCTCTGGAGTAAGAGTTCATACTCGAATGGCAGATTATGGATCGGCATAATGTGTCTAAATGGACGTGTTTTGTAGTCAGCATAACATTTTTTCTGGTTCTATCTATTTAGAAACCTACTGAAGTCCTTTAGAAAGGTTCAAGCATCTTCGCTTTAGTTGTAAAGGATTTACATATGACCGTCAGCTGACATTACATATTAGCATCAAGTCTCTGGCCTGCTGCATTACGCAGAGTCGCACACATTCTTATGGTCTGATAGGTCTCCCGTTCTTCTATCCCGATGTAGTACACAGATCTCACCACCTTGTTTCTTCCAGTTCATGCGGTTGGAATTGTTCGATTGACGAAGGAGTATGTGTCGATCGTTTCTCACTCACAAGATATTATTGGTCGATGGAGTAGTCTTGTTGTCGATCGAAACTCATCATGCACACCTCTCTTTGATTATGCTCGTTATTATAGCGTTCTAGAACAAAGCAGTATTTGAGATAGCTAGTGCTCTATTGTCCTCTGTTCATCTCTGTACTGTTTAGGCAATGCAGCAACTGTAAGACAAACAAAAATTTCTGTATAGTTTTAGTAAGATCAATAATTAGAGATAAAACTCCTAGACTCTAAATCTCGGTTTAATGTGTCGAATGCCATGCTCCCAGCAACAACGCGCAAATTAGAATATCATCTCAATTACTGTATGAGCACAACTTTACTCTCTCAATAATATGATACAGTTGTAGTGGACTTTATAGGGATCGAATCCACGGAGGCGTAGGACACATAATTAGATCGGTGATAATATATCGAAGCATGGTATGCTAGGAAAGTCAATGATAAACGTCGCACAACACATAAAGAGATTAATTCAGTTGAGATGTTGGTTGTAAACTATGAGATATAAGAATAGGGATGAGATTATAGGTTCAGGTTATAGTATTTGCTAATATAAAGTGCTAAGGCTAGTGTGTAAGTCTCCATCCATTAGAACTCGAATACTAAGCAAGGTATACTCACAGCTAATCGCTGCACAGTCTACATCAGATGACTAAGTCTTTGGTCCAGCTATATCGACGACTGGCACGAATGAATGAGTATTCTTATCTATGGCAAGAGTGATAATTCGATACTACCTTAGACAGCATTATTATCCTAGTCGATATGTACACTAAGTTAATTTAGACGCAGCTTTCACACACTGGGCTCTAAAAACGTAGCTCAAGCATAACGTATTATCAGGTATAGATGATACCATGCGATATTTATCTATTATCCTATTCAAAGTTCAATCGGTTCTTACATTAGTTAGCTACTCTAACGGAAAACACTAAGAAGCGATTTAGGAAGGATCATTCTGATGAAAGAATCATTACGACTTTACTATATCAGGAGTATCGTACTGAAATGTTAGCAATCACAGTCTATCTGAGAGGTAGCCTAATATAAACGCTATGCTCTATTAGCACAAAGAAATGTTTCATAGACTACGCGAGACATCATCACAGGCAAAACCTATAGATGTTCTAACAAATGCATAATATTTTTGGAGTTAGACTGGTGTAGAGAATTTTTCAGGCTCTGGAATCAGGCCGTATTGATTGATCCAGCACAGGACTCAGGGTCCCGTGGTCTTGCATATCCGTGAAGATGCTAGGTTCAAAGCACTGGAGCTATTGCGTAATTTCCTTGCTTAGGAGGCATTCAATCCATTTTATGAAGCAGTAGATACACTTCAGTGGGTGTTTTACTTTTTTGGCAGACTTGCTAACTATGGGCGGGATGCTTTCTGTCTCCGGCATGACATCTCCATTGCGCTTTGTGAGATTCGGAACCTGTTTGTGCTAGAAGATCGCCAAATATTTAGAGACTAATAATATCTTAATCTCGCGAGTTGGAAATATTCGGTGTGATCTCATTTTTACATATGGAGTATCTTCTTTCCTTATCATATAGGGTAGTCATGTTGGTCAATACATGCAATTCGTACACTCCTACTGTTCCAAGTGTGGCCAATTCAATTTTCGAAATCATAATTTCGCAAAAGATTTTTTGTCTTTGGAAACTAATCAAGCTGCTTCTCCCTATAATATATCAATGGCTCCACCCTTGTTTCTTTTATAGTCTCTTTTCTCCTTTGTCTTTATTTATCATCCTTTTCTTCAATACGACGATTCACGTTCTTTATCGGTATTGTATCCTTCCTTAATCTCGAGTCGTCTAGGGTATCCATTAGCGCTTTCCAGGGGTATATGATTGGTCCTTCTTTCCTATATTCCTCGGTATTGATCAGGAGAAGAGTAGATCATCGTCGTATCGTGCTGATAGTTTCTTCTTCGTCGACGGCCGAGAGGGCAAATAAAAGGATGGTTGGGTTCTCCGGTGTCAAAGTCCGATAGTTCTTTGGATCTTTTGGATGGATCTGAGGAAGAATTCTTGCTCTGCACATCTCTCATCTTATGCTCCTTTTCTCTGCGCGCTTTTGGGTGGGTCGGCTGCTTCAACGATGCGGGAAGGAGATATTCAATAGTGGAGACGCAACAGTGTCTCTCTCTCTCTCGTCAGTAATTTCCAAGTTTTCTGATCGCCGTCAGAGCGTGAGCCTGTATCTGCGGCCGACTGTCGGAGAAATAACAGTTTGATGAGTCTCCATATTTAGGAACATGGCTTCAGCGAGGTAGCCCATTTGAATCAGCGATTGATCTACCTTTCGATCTTTGTGACTTTACGTCAAGATTCGTCCACCATCCCAATATTAACGCGCCTCAGACTCTGTAGGATTCTCATATATGCACTATCTCAGAATCTGGAGACGCTGGAGCGGCTATTCTTTGGTATATAACGAGGTCCTTTTTAGCATAGCACCTGGCTCCTCTCAACGGCGCGTGAGGGGAATTTTCATCACTGCCGAGTACTTTGAGGGAAGTGGTAGATCTTCGGATCAAGGAGAGGAGCTCACCCTGTAACTATTTGAAGGCAGATCGTAAGTAGGCTTGTGTTTTTCGGAAGATAATCGGCTGAAAGATATGCTCTTACTGTATGCTGCCATTCTTCGCTATCGGTGAGATATATGATAGGACCGGTGTATCTTTTTAGCCGCTCTATATATTCTTTGGTGTCCTGAGTACTATTTACATCTGAAAAATGCAGTTGGAACAGCATCATGATATTCCTTAGGGAGTTTAGAAGACTATTCTCCAAGCATGGGGGCTTCCTTCGGAGCGTTGACAAGATGGCATACGCTGAGTAAGCTGTAGGAGAGGGATGTTGAGTAGGCGCATTAGTTGTGGGTGTACGGTTTGCGTGTTTCTCTAAATCGCTATTTCACGAGCTGTGGTTCCTCTCATTCTGATGGTTTGTTTTCATGAAATACGTGTCGGGGTGTACAGCGGATGATACTATATGCGCTTTAAGACATTTTTGAAGACCGGTGGTCTGGAGAAATGATATGCCAAAAATAGCTGCCTCTGGCGATGATTTGGTGGTTACCTGGGTGGGAGCAGTAATGTAGGACCGTTGTCAAAGAGTTTAGAGCTCCGTCATCTTCAAGCCTCAGATGAGGGGATCCAACCCGGTGACGAGCATGGCTCCACTAGATTGGAGCGCAGCCATCTCACAGTATAATATCCTGCGTTCTTCTCTCAGAGTGAGTTTATAGATGGTTCTATGTATCTGACACTAAGGTTCTTCTCCGCAGGAGGCGGTAGAAACTCTCTTCGTAGGAGAAAATTCTCTGAACGGTTCGGAGAGGTTACTGTGACTATCAAAGAGTGATCTTCTCTATCTGGGTGAGAATAAGCTTTCGTGTGTCAAGTTGCTTATACTTCTGAGGTTGATTGCTGAGCAGCTATATATTGATTTTTCTTCACTTTGCAGGCTATGTCTCAGCTTTACCATTTCGGAGAGCAGCTAAAGGTTGAAGAATCTGAATCGCATTCATTAGGAGGCGAATACTGAAGGAAATAGAGAGAGAGCAACGTTAGCTTGCAGAGGAGCGGATGACAGACGTGTTTCCAAGTGAGATAGGTAGGCTCATGATCTCATGTGGAGTTATAAAGGGTTTAAGTCTAAGAGAATAGATTCTATATGGCACGCTGCTGCTAATCGTGCGCCGCCTTAGAGTGGAGCAGGAGAGCTCTCAAGGGGAAGATTCATAGTCTTGTTGTTGCAGTGGAGACGTGGCTATTCGCGATGAGATGGTTATGGCGATGAGTGGGAGCTAGGATTACTGCCCATTGGGAGATGATGAGAGAGTGTGGATTAAACCACAGACCGATTGATGGAACTTCGGCCACGGAATTGAGGAGTATAAGACGTGATGTCGACGGAAAGTCAGACTTAAGAGGTTTGCGCATCCGTACTGTTTCGAGAATGACAGCCTAGAGATCCTCATTTCACTAGCAACGTAGGTGCGCACTTAGTCGGCTAACCTGCCAGAGTCTTCGTATCTTGAGGGTCCTCGCATTATTTCTAAGACCTTTTTTATGAATATCTCTTTTGCTATGTGCGTTTAGACCGAGCTGTTAAGGGCCTTCGTGCCTTTATTTTCTTTATATTTTCTGAAGCAATGGTCCTCTCGTGGCCTTATTGTGCGCTAATGAGGCTCATTGGATTTTCTTTATATTAATACGCCTTTGATGAATTTTGATTTTGGTTCACCTGTAAGCGTAATAGTAGTTTCTGCAACTTCTCAAGAGGCAACAGCTCGAGTGCGTTTAGGTATGTCCTGTATTCTTAAAGAGTCGCTATTGGTTCTGGCCTTGGCAGAGCTAATATTTCTGACGGCCTTGACGGACATCTACATAATTATATTTTTGACGGAATTCTCACTTCGAGCTTGTAGTGTTAGCTAGGTTACGGACCTGCTTATATATACCTTGTTATTTACTAGTTTTAGACCATCATTTGGAGCCCTTATTTGGAGTATTATTATGTATGTTTGCATCTGTGTTTTAGATATTTGAGAGGTCAGAGTACATTAATAAAGGAGCATATTTGGTAGACGATTGTTTAGCTTGTTAGAGAAAATGGTATTTGCAAAGAGAGATATCCACGTCGCTGTTTCAGCATTCAACTAGTACGTAGTCGAAGTCAAGGCATCGACCATCGAGAGATCGATCAGATGCATCTTTTCTTTATTCCTCTCGGTTGTCGTAGGTCGACGGTCGGCCCACTCGGCAGAGTAATTAGCGGCCGACGTTCAGCGCAAGTCAAAAGCTAATTACGAGAATGCCCCTGGACAAGTGTGACACAGCTAGTTTATATGGTCTCTTCAATGTGTTTAGGCAGAGATATGACACACATATAACAATAAAAGAGATACTCACACGCTTACTTTACAGGACCTGTTTGGTAGTATTATAGGGGAGAAGATCTGAACTTCTCGCAGAGAAGACTGAACGCCCATTTAATGTCGATTTTATGTATCTCATATTATTCAGTTCATCATGTGTTTCTTAGATCATTGTCTGATAACTACACGCATCTGTTATGACTCTTTAACGGTTCATAATAAGTATTGATGAATTAGCCTCAAAATAGATTGACTAGGGACTAAGTAATATCAATCATTGGAATTGTGTTTAATGTTGGCGTTCTAGAGTAGCTAACTATAAAGCTGAACTTAGGACATGGACAACTACGAGAGTAGGTTCTGTGCCAGAATTGATTCCAATGAGCTAGGTTTTTTAGATGCATACGAGAGCTGGTCTACATTAACATAGTGGACAACTTCTTATCTGATTAGCCGTCGATCGACGGTGCACCTTCTCTGTCCGCATAAGAAAGTTGAGAGAAGAGGGGTCAGACTAGTTAACAATTTAACTATTGTTCTCGTGCGCCTATTAATAATTTCATGCATCCTATTCGCATTCTAATTCACTTGCCAAAAACCCTAGATCTACCATTTTTCCATATTTGCATTCCGTTTTAGTATTTCGATATATTTCATATTCTTGATCGACTTACCAATTAAAACAGATATTTATATTTTGCCTAGCTTAAACCATTAGAGTTATAATAATCTATTGAGTGCTCTCGCTCTCTGTGGATTTGATCCTAAATACTGCAATTTGACATTTCTTGGAAAGAGTAGTTCGTGGGTTAATTTGATAGATTGCATATTAAGAACACAACCTTAACCCGCACGCTGTAAAATTGGCACTGTTGCCGAGGAGCAAGGATCTCCATTGGATTTATTTTTCTAGGTTTAGTCTAGCTTTTATTCATTACTGCAATTTACTAATAATTTCTTTTTCTTGTCCTCTTTCTGGTGGCTATGCCCGAACGAGTACCAGAAGAAATAAGAAACATAAATTACTCTTCTCAGATCCAGTTGTAATCGAAACGCCTCGATCAGCAAAAATATGCCGTTAAGCAGAGATCGATCAACAGCAGCATTCAACCGCCGACGATCGATCGCTTTTTCACTCAATACTCGATCGACAAACCACAAGGAATCAATCTACGGTAGTTCACGAGTTCAGATGGTGCGAAATTATTTTTGGTCTAAAGATGAGAGAGGATACATGTATGACCTTCGAAGGTCATCTGCGTGCTGCAACAAGTCTATGAGAATTGATGATCAGAGGGCTGCAATCCCTGAACGAGAAGTAGAAACAGATCGCTGCAGTAGCTCGACCTGAAGCTAATAGCGCAGACTGCTCAACGAAAACTGGCATACTACGATCGTCACATACCAGTTCTATGCTAAGAGACACGTTATCCCATCCTCCAGCTTTCCAGAAGAACGACTTTGAGATTAAATCTTCCTTCTTCGCACTTTTTGCACAGGCACCCTACTATGGACGCGACATGAGCATCCAATGATCATCTAGAGCGGTTTGAGGACTCTGTATCTGCTATTAAAGGCAATGGACGTCCCTGAGGACTATCTATTTTGTAAGCTCTATATAGTACTCTGCTTGCTGGAGAAGCTTCACATTGGCTTAAGAAACTACCACCATGATCTCTGACATCCTGGACAGACATCAAGAATGCATTCGCAGCGCAACTTCTTTGATGATGCGCGAGCAGAGACTTGAGAAGAAGAACTGACCACATTCACACAAGAAGCTGGAGAATCATTCTAGTAGAAACTCTTGGTTCAGATTCCAAGTCCTACCATATTTGACTATCCACACCATGGTTTCAACGATGGTCAATCTACTTAGCACCTTTTTTCAGAGATATTGATATGTAGTACCAAATGATTTTAGACACAACTAGTGAAATGGAATATTTCAGTAATAGAGTCCATAAGAAGCGACAAAGCTTATTGAGAACTTGGTTGACTAGCAATAGCTCCAGCTTGAGCAAGAAGAAGAGAGAAAAGAAGAAAGAAGAAGAAGAAGAAAGAAGAAGAAGAAGAAAGAAAAAGAAGAAGAAGAAAGAGAAGAAGAAGAAGAAGAAGAAGAAGAAGAGAAGAAGAAGAAAAGAAGAAGAAGAAGAAGAAGAAGAAGAAGAAAGAAGAGAAGAAGAAGAAGAAGAAGAAGAAGAAGAAGAAGAAGAAGAAGAAGAAGAAGAAGAAGAAGGTTGAAGGTGAAGCGTGAAGGTGAAGGTGATGGCTGATGTACATTTTGTTGGTGATGGTGATGATGATGTAAATTTTGTTGGGTGGAGACAGTTTCCAGAGACAGAGAAATCTATATCTACAACAGAAACTCCTATTGTGGCAACAAGAGCAACTACAACCAGAGTTCACCATACCAATAGAGGCCCCATTCACAACAACATGAGATTTGGATCGTTTTATCAAAACCCACATCTAGAGACTCATTGAGAGAAGTTAGAAGCTATGGTTGACCGAGTATTGGCAGCAGCACAACAGATGACTGTTGAATTTAAATGGGAAGATAGCTGCTTTGTACATCAACCTCAACACAAAGGTTTAAGACTCTCAGCACTTATGTAAAGAAGTTGGGAGAATCAAGTGGTCCAGAAAAGTGAGGCCATTCAGAGACATGAGACCTTGACTAAGGGAGAAGGAGGAGCTGGTCAGAAACACCATGGCTGTGCATTGATAAGTGATGGTTTTTGGAAAAAAAGTGAAGTGAAAACAAACTCCAAGAGGGAGATTTCCGAGTAGAAGTCTATGTTTTTTCGGTAGTTCAGGCACTTCGGTGTCGATTGGACACCCATTGCCTGAGCATCTATCAACGGAACCCTCAGAGTCTGAAGCTTGTGTGAGTCTTTGAACATCGATCGATGTCGATACGTCAACATTGATCGACGGTATTCAAAAGCAGAACCAGTTCAACTTACCCAAGTCTGAATGCAAGATTGGTTTGTCAGACATGCCGAAGTATGGAGACTCCAGAACAGAATGCCGATATACCTGAGCTAATGACAACAGAAAGACACTCCAGAAAGAAACATAAGATTTCTAAACAGCCGCACAGAGAAGCAACTAACAAGAAGATGGATGACTTTCTTGCCAAAAGATTTTTTAAAATTCCTCTGAGGACTACTCAATTTGAATGAAGCGTACTATGCTCATAGATTGTGGAAAGAATTTTTAAAATTCCTCTAGATACTCATTTTAGCGAACGTACTATCACTCTCAAAAAGAAAAGTGACCCTCTGAAGTTTGTGATTCCATGTTTTGTCAAAGGACATGAGTATCCCAATGCCCTCTGCGATACTGGATCAGCAGTATCATCATGCCTAGAGCTATGTCAGAGAAGCTGGGCCTGAAAGTGGAGCCTTAAAGTGATTCATTCACTTTTGTGAACTGCTCCACAGGTAAATTCAGAGTATAGCCAGAGACATCCCAGTGCAGATTGCAACGCCTTAGTATCCTCTTAGACTTCCAAAGTGATGGATATCAAGATTGACTGCAACTCTTCCTTACTATTGGAAGAGCATTCATGGCCACAGTGGGAGTTATCTGCGACATGAAGACAAACAGATTGTATCTATCCTTAATAGATTCAAATATTTTTTATGAACCTGTTAAAGTCAAGAACAATGCACTCTGATAGAATTGGGGTGATGATCCAGGCTTGACTGCTACATGTTTCTGCGACTATGACACAAAAAGGAGTCGGATGATGGAGCATCGATCGACATCCATCCTAGACAATCGGATTCGACGGGGAAACATTCACAATCCAGTCGACACCAACCTTCAGTATCGATCAGACACTTACCATCCTTATTTAGGATATGATCCGGCTGGCGCAAAAAGAGTATGATGAGGACTATAAGATGAAGAAAATTATTGAGTACTATGGTCTTGGCCATGGAAGAAGCAAGTCTTATTGCCACATGATTATTGGATTTCAAGCTAAAGAAGAGATCTGTGGATACAACATCGATCGACAATCAGCTTCAACAATCTGTCAACGTGTCTCAAAATACAACAATCGGTCGATTTCAAACCTCAACCATCGACCTACAACTCACCACAGCCACAGATGCAGAGATGAGAATGAAGTCCATACAACATTGTCTACACTGGAAAACAATACTGTGAGTTGGCACACAGAGCACACCAACCCATATACACAGAACTTACCCAGAAGAAGCAGCTGAGAGCACGATGCATTTGAGATTCTAGAAGTCTAGAAGCCTCAGCCGGTTGGACAAACATAGATCCAGCACATCGAATCGATAAGACACGTCTAACCATACGACCGACGGTCTCACAGAATATTGATCCAGAGCATTGACAAAAACAACTGAAGAATATTTCATTGGGAGAAAGAGAGATGGTATGGAGTTTACAGAGATGAGAATGAAATATGCACATGCAATGGATGGCAGAATCATTAATGTGTTTAAGGAGGACATCAGGGAGATTCTTGAGAGAGCCAACATGCATAAATATACTCATCTATGTTTTCTAAAGTAAGTAAGAAAATATTTTTAGAACCAGACCACACATCAACTTACAGCACACAAGAAGTATGACAACATGGTACAAGGAATTTACAGAGCCCAGAAAGATGATTATGGATGACTTACATGTGGTCCACCCGTTCAAAAAACAGTATTGGCTGGTTAACCACGTGCATGGAAGAGATGAAGCAGAAGATGGAGTACACTCATCAGGTTATTCTGCAACAACAATCGATTGGAGCAGTCAGTTCAGCATCGACGCGACGGCAACACTAGCCATCGATCGATAGTCATCACACAGCATTTTGGCAGAGGCTGGTAACAGAGACGTATTGGAAGACAAGCTTGATGAAGTTTACCTTTCTCTAAGACTCGATGAGGAATAGTATTCTACCAAAAGTTGGATGACATTTTAGAGCCCACAGATGCCAGGCTTAACATGTTGACAGGATGCATTCAAACACTCGAGGAAAGGATGAGTACAATGGAGGACTGCTCAGATAAGGATGTCAACCAGAGAACCATAGGAGATTAAGCTGTGAGGAGCTTCATCAATGCATGGTTTCCAGACAAACAACAGTTATATGTGGATATATGCTTTTCAAAATTGGTTCAATGAACCACCTTACTAGTCCAGAAGTCCAAACGTTGAGCTTAAGATTATCACCAAGTGCTGAGTGGGAGACAACCTACTGTATAGTAAGTTTTTAATTTGGTTGTTCACTACTTAGTTATTAATTATGGCTTTTTATTTAATTACTTAGGTTTTCAAGGAAGGAGTAGAAAAATTTTCGAAACCACCTTCGGTCGACATCAAACATTCCACAATCGGTCAACGAATTAGATGTTTA
This sequence comes from Moricandia arvensis, assembly GCA_905132765.1. Lineage (NCBI taxonomy): Eukaryota > Viridiplantae > Streptophyta > Magnoliopsida > Brassicales > Brassicaceae > Moricandia > Moricandia arvensis. The sequence continues at coordinate 23,992 of CAJHQP010006932.1, read as the reverse complement.
CCATCAGGTCGATAATCATAACTCACCATTCGGTCGACACGCCTTACAGATTTTGGTAACTTCGATTTTCTCTCTACCTTTTAACTTAGATTTAGTTTTTTCCCTTAACTGAACCGGACAGGATAACACTGGGCACAATGTTATTTAAGTCTGGGGGAGGTTGCTGATGTTTTTATTTTGATCTTTTTATTTTTATATTTACTTAAGTTTTTCGAAATGTTTTTATTGAGTCTAGAAGCGGGATTATGATAAGAACTTATCTATTGACTAAACACCACTATAGCAGCTCTCTTAGACATGTTGATTGCAGAGATTATTAGAGATCCAAAGTGGATCATCTTGCCATTAGATCTCACTTACTAAAAAGGAACTAAAACTGATCTCCACCTATTATCGGCTATTTTGATTGCTTTGGGGACTTGGCATAATTGGATCAGATTCCTTCTGGTCAAGTTTGTAAGTGTACAAGTTTGTGTGCTTCTGATTCCCTTCTCTCTCTCTCTCTCTCTCTCTCTCTCTCTATAATATATATATATATATATATATATATAAATAAAAGTTTTGAAATGACTTCCTGGAAGATGCAAATGGGTAGGTAAATTACCTATGACCCCATTATTCTAATTCAAAAAGGAATAATCACAACATTGTTGGAAAGGAGGGATATGTACATTACCGATGACCCCACTGTCATTTTCCCATTGATTTTGAGATCTAAAAAGATTCATAGAAGAGAGAAAGAGGGAAGAAAGGCATCATGAAAGACTTTATACCCTATGTATGCAGGATTTGCATGAGTTGAGCCCCATGTGTCTATTTGATCGATACTCCCAAGGTAAAGTCTGCACTTTATTTTATGCAAAGAAATGAGATTAGTAAGGGGTGAGTCAAATTAGTATTTGTTGAGTTGCTGACATAATGGATTTGGTTGATATACTAGGATAGGGCATATAAAGTTTCTCTTTGATTAGCATTATTTGACGTGGTTGCAATATAGTATGTGTGGATAGTTATACTTATACATTATGTGAGTCCCCGCTTTTCAAAACCTTTTTCCACATGCTACCTGTTTTCGCTTGAGGACAAGCAAGAGATTAAGTCTAAATAGTTGATATACTTGTTATTTACAAGTTTTAGACCATCATTTGAACCCTATTTGGAGTCTATTATGTGTGTCCTGGACTGTGTGTTTAGAGTCTTTATAGGTCCAAGTACGTTTAGGAGAATTATAGAGATCATGTAGCTTGTCAGAGTATTCAGAAGAGATATCCAGTAGCTGTTCACATTCAGCTAAATACGAGTCAAAGTCAAGGCATGACCATTGATCGACAGAGCATCCCTTGTTGTCGGTCGATGGCCCACTCGGAGAGTATTGGCCGACTTCAAGCCCAAGTCAAGAAAAATTACTGAGAATGCCTTTGGACGAGTTTCCGACCTATTTTATAGGGTTCTCCAATTGTTTAGGCAGAGAACACACAGAAACAAAAAAGAGACCCACACTTTACTTTACAGCTTTTTAGTAGTTTAGGGGAGAAGATCTGAATCTCCTTTAGAAATTTGTATTGGGAATCCCATTTATTATTTTATGCAATTATATTATTTAGTTCATCATGTTTTCTTTGATCATGTCTAGGAGTAATTCACCACTGTTAGATTAGGGTTCATTATGGTATTGATGAATTATCCCAATAATAGGATTTCTAGAATGAAGTAATATCACTTTGAAATCATGTTTAATGCTTGCGTTCTAGAGTAGCTAACTAGAAACTTGAACTTAGGACATGAAAATTACAAGAGTAGTTTCTGTTCCAGAATTGATTCCACTGAGCTAGGTTGTTAGATGCATGCGAGAGCTGGTCAAATTAACATTAATGTACGAGCTTCATGTTTCCATTAGCGTCGATCGGACACCAGGCCTTAGCCGTCGATCGACGGTGCACGTCTTTGTCTGCTACGAGAGTTGGGACAAGAAGGGGGTCTTATTAGGTAACATTTTTTGTTCTCGCATATTAATAGTATCCCTGCATTCTATCCATTATAATTCACTTGCCAAAAACCCTAGATCTACCATTTTCTATATTTGTATTCGTTTTACTATTTAGATAATTTCTTATTCCTGATAGATGTACAATTAAAAAACCTATCTATAGTTTTCCTAGCTTAAACCATTAGAGTTATAATAAATCTATTGTGTTGCCCCGCTTCTTTGGATTCGATCCTAAGTAACTGCAATTTGACCTCTCTTGCAAGAGTAGTTCGTAGGTTTAGTTTGATAATTGCATATTAAGGAACACTAACCATAACCCGCATGCTATCACCCTCCATTCTCGTGATCCTAGGTCCTTGACGACTTGAATCAATTAATTCCATGAAGCTTTTGTGTAATCTGGTTTTGTTGGAGCGCAGAGACTTGAGGGGATGGTGGATTTATGCGTATGGGGAGATCAGATTACTTAGGATGACCCGGAGGATCAACAATGTTGGAATCCTTGGAGGATTTGTATTCTTCAACGCTCGATGGTTTCCACAATTGATGCTATCTTTTCGTAGGAAGTGAGGTTTTACAGAGTCTGGCTTCCTCGAAAGGGGACATCGAGTGACCCTTGGGTTGGTTATCGATGCTGAGAGAGGTTTTTGAACCTGTGGTTCGCCTTGAGAGGCTCGAGACATATCGCTCTGAGGAGCTTCGATAATAAATCCTTTAATTATTGTTTGGTTAACCCGGAGATTGTTATGCTCCCTACCCTCGAGACTGATTTTTACCTGAGGTGGGTATTCTAAGCCGGAGGCTTTTTGTGTTTGACCCGGTAATTTCGTCGTATTCTGATTCCCGGAGGTTAGCCCCTACCGACTTTTGTTATGGATCTGTGAATTTTTTATTTCGAGCCCGGTAGCTTCAATGTTTGTATCTCGCCTTCCGGAGGTCGGCTCTTAATAAAGTCTTTATATAAATCTGGAGATTGGTAGTTGTAAACTGGAGGTTTGGTATCGTAATCAGCCTTTCCGGAGGTTGGCTCTAACCGATATTTTTATAGACATTGCGCTTTGCCATTCGTAAATAGACCATTGTCAAAGTCATATGCTGCACTCCGCTTCTGCAGGAATCCACTGTTATGATATTTTTGTGTATGTGATTCGTGCTCAGCTCTACAGAATGGTAGGGAGAAGGAGACATGTCGTTGTAGTACATTCTCCTGCTTCAATTGTTGATAAACGGGAGATCCTGGTTAAGGATTACCTTCCATATGGGTATGGGTCACTATATGTGATGAATAACTTGGTAGAAGCAGGAGAGATTGATCGTTAGTCAGGAGCTGCCTATCTATAGTGAAGACTGCATGGTCTTCATGCTTGTGGGAACCAAAATTCGCACTGTCGATTTCCGTAAAATAATAAAATTCAATGGATTTCTGCTAAACCAAACGTCAAGCAATCAGACAATAAGATTCAGACGAAAGTAAATAATTCGATAAAACGGGAGAGAGCAAAGAAGTTCTTATTCCAAATTTGTTAATGAGCGTTACAATAGGTAAATCCTCGGCCGCAAAAGCTGGTGGTGAATTCCCTAGTTCCAACCACCAAAGACTTTGTTAACCTAGTTGAGTCGCAGCTCGAGATAGAAAACAGAAATTTCCTAAATCTCTCTAAGTGCTAATTTTTTGCTTTGTATTTCGTGTCCCATGAATCTCTATCTTGGCGTTCCGTTATATACTCCTAGTAAGGCGGTTCCCTCTTTCATATTCTGCCTTGAGTCGTGTTTATCGCTTTGCAGAAATATTCCATTTTTCTGCGATCTTCAAGATTATCCCTCGAAACTTGACACTTATCTTCTGGACTTGACATTTATCTCCTCCTGCAAACAATAGATAAACCGTCATAGTATCCTTGGGCTCAATCCCATCTAAAACTGTAAGTGGGCTCTTAGCCGCGTTTTATACCTTTTCGGGCTGTTTTTTTTACTTAAGCGTTTTTACGATCTTTCCGAGAGAAAACCTTCGGTACGACGTCGGTTTTATAAATAGTTCAAATTACTCGTATAGTTGAGAAAAATTTGGCATTAAGTCAACTGTTGCTTTTTTATAAGAACCATTTGAATTCATACAAGAAAATAAGTCTTTACGGTTTTTATCGTAAAGTTCCAACGGTAACTCCAATAGAGAAGAAACAATAGACAGTGTGATCGAGTTTCAGAAGAGGTATTGACCGGAACCGAGAAGGATGGTGCTGATCCAACTCACCTGATGGCGAGATGGATGTGGTCGATCCACTCGCCATTGGGCGAGTTGGATGGAGAAAATCCAACTCACCTGATGGCGAGTTGGCTTGGTCCGTTCAACTTGCCGTCGGGTGGGTTGGACACGGGTTCTTTGGTTTTTTTGTTGCTCGATTGTCCTTTCCGATAACTTGCCATCCAATCCTTTTCGATTTACAAAAGATTCAAGTTGTGGTTTCCCGCGCTTTTTGTTTTTCAAATGTTTTTCAAGAATTTCCAGCCATTGATTCCGTCATGACCGATTTTGACCCTAACAGTTATCCTCCAGCTCGTTAGAATCGTGACATCCTTACGAGCGGTTAGACAGGTTAGATGAGTTAGGCGGCATTAATGGTTGAAAGTCCGAGGATGGATAGTAATTTTTCTTGCCTATAAGTATGTGGAATAAGTTTTCAAATTCTTTACTTGCTTCATTCCACAAGAACTTCTCTTATGGTAGAAAAATCTTTCTCTTCATTTTTTTTTCCTTTATTGTTCTTGATCATGACTTCAAGACAGAAATCTTCAGCCAAGGCTTTTCCTTCTTGCTTCGACCCGATAGCCTTTGTCCCCAGGATGGTGGAGTTGCCACGAAAGTCAAATTTGTGGCATACTCTGTTGATCCTGCGGAAGCGGATGCGTATTGGCTGGCTACGTGCAATTTAAAGGCTCCTCCACATAAGTCATGGTATCTAACCTCGAGTTCATACCAAAAGAACCCCTGGTTTTCCGAGTCACAGTTGTCCTTTGTATCTTGACGTCAATCTGACGTTTCTTCCATGTCCCGGACTCGGTAGAATTTTGACTTCCAAGGGCTGGAGAACGTGCTGATGCTCCTCCAGATGGTTACTTTACATGTTACGACACTTTTCTGCTGCTTTGGCCGTTTGTGGTTTTCCATCCGAGGGTAATCGTTCAAGTCCTGGATCGGTTTGGATTGTCAATAATCCAAATCACTCCTACCAGCTTGCAACATCTTATCGGGATTTTGGTTCGGAGTTACGAGCGTGGCATGACTCTTGAGGCTGATTAATTTCAAGGCTTTACTGAAACCAGTAGGGTCGGTAACATTGCTCAGATGTTGTTTGAGCCCGATGAACGATATGGCAATAATCAAGGGGGTTTGCTTCGATTCACATGAGTAGCAAAAGAGCTATTTTTGTGCGCGTAGGGAGCGCATCCGTCAAGGAGAGATGCATTCCTATTTTTAGGAGTAGATGGGGCCGAAAGGGAATCTTGATTAGATATTCGTTGGTGTTTTCGTTTTGAAGATATCTAACCTTGTCCTGAGGACCTGCCTATTGTTAGGGATCTTCTTCGGGGCGGTCCATATTTTTGTGGTCATTTTTCTCCGAGACGAGTTTGTCTTGTGGTGGCGTATCATAATTCTAAACTCCAGCCAGAGCACTGGGCCCAAATTTCAATTCTCCTGATTCGGAGGAGTTTGAACCTGCCGCTACGGGAGAGGATGTTGAGGTCGAGCAGCGCGTGGAACCGTTGAGATTTAGTGATTACTCGATTGGGAGGTCAATGTCTGGAAACTACAAATTAGATCCATGAAGGGTATCCGTGTTTTTAAGGGAGTGAGTTCCATATGTTGTATTTATGTTATTTCTTTGGCCAAGTATGGTCGGTTAGACTTATCGGGACTGGCCATTTGTTGGCTTTAAATCCTTGCCGCTTTGCGGCTTTTGTTTTAATGAAGTAATGTTTTGTTTTAAATGGTGTACGAGTAGTATTATGGATGTAAAGGGAAGAATACGGGTCATCATCTCATTTCTAACTTCTTTGAAGAATCGTTACGACCGTTGTTTGTCTCGGCTGTGAGTATTCGAAAACTTAGTTTTTATTTTTTATAACCATACAAATGTAAGCGAAGAGACAATTTTTGGGATCTCGTATCTGTTAGGTACTATGCCTTGAGATGTTTAAGACCAGTGTGCTGGGTTTAGAGCAAGACCAAGGCTTACTTTCGGTTTTAGGTTTTGCGGTAACTATTCCGGCTTTCGTTGCCCGTTTGCGGTTTTGATCTGGTTCATTCTCAATATTGAAGTATGCGATAAGTTCTCGGCTTATATGACTTGCATCAATCGTAAACGGAGCATCTCTCTGGAGATAATTTTGAAGTCTTCTGGAAGTGCTGACCAAAACTTTGGATTTCTTTTTATAATGCGCTATAATCCTTGTGTCAGATGTATGAGGACCAATCCTACGAGAGGAGGGCTAAAACGTTCGATTAGAGAAAGGTTGATGTACTCGTCGGTGCAAATCGAAGAATGCGATATAGGAGCGTGCATATGCTCTTACGATTTAGTTATTCATTTATAATCGCAAACGGACTGTTTTAGGTGATTTGTTTCGAGTTTGAAACAATATTTTTGAAGGTTTTCTCGCGGTATCTCGCTTTTGTTTTCCGAAAATATGTTTTGTGTGATCTCAAGTTGAGAATGAGGTTTAGTGTTTCAATTGATGTCATTTTTGACCGTATGTCCGAGAGTAGTAGTTTGTTGAGAAGTGTTTTTCCATTTGGAAGTTTCCTTAGTTTATTTTTTTTTAAACGTTTTGCGGGTTTCGAAGATATTTGGTTGTTGTCGTGAAGACTTATATGTTGTCTGAAGGATGCTTTTGGAAGCATTCAGAGTTTTGATGAGTTGGTTACTCAAGAGATCAAGTATTTCAAGCGATAAAAGAGATTTGCGAGACCTTTTGGAGTCGTACTGCATTTTCTTATTATCGGAAAAGTTTTAAAATATTGAGTACAGAGGAAAATATTTTAAAATGTGGGATTATATGAGTATACGTATACAGTACCCACTCCCCCCCCCCCCTTTGAGAGAGGGGGACAGCTGAACTCGTCTTGTGGCGAGTTTCCTACGTACCCCTTTTGGGGATCAAGCCGTCTTGTAGTTCAGTTCGTGGCCGCAAGCGTTTTTACTCGGCGGTTTCTGCTGCACTGGTCGCCTTAGTCGTAGTGACTGTTGTTGGATCGACGACTTCTTCCGGGTTTATGTCCTTCGGTTGGGTTAGGGCGTTGGGCTCGGTAGCTTGTTTGGTTTCTTTGTCCGAAGCCGTTGGTTGGGTGGACGATTCTGAATCGTGCTTTTCGGAAGCGCTTTCAGTCAGAGACTCAGTTATCTTCGTGCATTTGGATTTAATCATAGATGTTATCGTGATTTGACTCAACTTATGTTCGGCCAGGAAGCAAAGTCGTGACTGTTTTGGCATCCCCAGATTGATGTGGTTCAGTTCGGAGTCGGAAACTTTGATGCCCAGGTGATATGTTGACGGGACTGCCTTCATAGAGTTTATCTAAGGCGTTCCCATGATTACGTTATAGATGGATGGTTGGTCGACGACCGCAAAGTTAACGATCCTTGTGACCTTTTTGGCCATGACTGGGAGTTTGATCGGTCCAAGAGTCATTGACGTTGTGTCATAGAAACCCGTGAGTTGTATTGGTGTATGTGTGTGTGACCTCAGATAGATCAACGTTCATCCTTCTGAGTGTATCGCGGAAGATAAAGTCAATGGTACTTCATGTGTCCTACAAGGACTCTGGCAATCTCGATATCACTTATCAGGAGATCGTTTACGAGTGGATCGCAGTCGAGTTGACATCTTCCTTTGGTATTGACTCCAGCAGTGGTTTCTCCATTCCCGTGTCGGAATCTATTGAGCAGTGTTTCCTTCCTCCAAAGAAGTTTCCAAGGGTTTCATTGGTCCCCTATCGGGTTTGGAACTTGCATCGCTTGTTTCCCTTCATGTGGAGAGCTTGTTTCTCTTCTCGGAGAACAAGTTTCTCAGCTTTGAGCTGAGAGAGTTTCTACGCGCTTTGCCCCAACTGTTTGGAATGTTCGTTCAGCATATCTCTCAAGGTCAGAAGCTCTGAGAGAAGTTCTGGATTGTATACAGCCGCGTCTTAAGATCTATGCAGCTTGGTGACTTGGATCTATAGGTCGTTGATTTGAGCTTGAAGCTTGAGTTCTTCTGGGGTAGTCGGAGGCTGATCTTTTTGTTCACTTGATGTCATCTTCACGTAGCTTAGATTGCCCCCTTCCTTCCTTTAAGTGGGAGCTTTTGTAGGTACTACGGAAACAGAAAGTGAACAATTGAAAAGCAAGAATCGAGACTGAAAGATAAGTTTGTTTTTTATGTATTGAGCAGGAACTACAATGTTTGGTGTATGAACCTTAGTTTTTAGCTGCCTAGTTGTAGCTGCCTAGCTCTATTCTCTTAGACTCTAAAATTTGATCCCGTATTCTAAGGTATGGGCTCCCCTTTTATAGCTTGGTTTTAGGCGGTTGCAAGTTCTAGGTCTTCCATATTGGAAATATGGAAGAATCTCTTTTAACATAAATCTTGCCCATTTTGCCCAGAGGCAGGAACCGAGCCGGAACCTGAGTAGGAATTTCTCCAAAGCGGGAGTTAGAAGGCGGCGTCCTGCTCGGGAGCTGGAGTAATCTCTTCCGGATTATTTTTCCCAATAGCTGGAACCTAAAGGCCAGTGTCCCTTCTACGGGGCTGGAGGCTTGCAGGAATATTTTCCCCAACATCTCGTATTGGGGCATGAAGGCCGAGTTGGTGCCTTGAAATTTGTTAAAGGCTCGCAAGGGTTCGACGTGTAGTTTGAACGGCCGTATGGACCCTCGGTGTCTCCTCGCTGCTTCTCATCACTTTGGATATCCTATACTTTCCTTATTATTGTTACCTTTGGAAGATGGCGAGAACTCTCTTCCTGGAGTTTTGGCTCTCGATATTATCGGGTGTCCTGTGTCCTTCGACACATGAGACTGTGTCTCGAAGTCTCAGTAAAATATCTACGGTTCTCGTAGGCGGCATGTGTTGATGCATTTCTTAGTGTTAGCCTTGGGTCATGTTGGTGTCAACTTGGTTGAAGCTGTACATACCAGTGCTATCGCGTCTCACCTGAGCATCCTTGGGTAGTGTTGCTTGGCTAATTATGTGCAGGTTATTAGAAACTTTACAGTCAGATTGCGGCGCGTTTTCAATCCTGATTCCTGATTTTTTTCTTCAACGTTAGAGGGCAAGTATTCGAGTTTGTAGAAGCTCATCATGTATGAGTGTGTATGAACTTTCTCTTCTCTTGTTTGTTAAGAGCTTCAATGCTGGTGAATATTATGAAACTCTTATAAAGGTGATGGAATGCAAGGATGCATGATTCTATCTCAGAAACTATGAAGGTGAAACATCACTTCCACATCAAATAATTGGATATATGTCATATGAACTTCAAAAATAGGTGAAGTACATTTGTGAATATCGAATATTGTAGTCATTTCTTCATAATATTGTGCACATATCGAATACACAAAAGACTTATGAGTGTGGATAATTTCTTCAAGTCTTTGAAGGGGGAGATAATTGAAATTGACTATTTTGTTTTTTCGATTTTGAGGAATAGAACAAGCTATATAATATTCTGAATTGAGGGTTTCAGGTTTTTAAATTGCCTAAGTGATTAAGGAAATCGGGATAAATATCTGAGAATAAGGTTCAGGAAAGGATCTGTAGAGAGAATAGTGTTATTAGTAGAAACTTAGTGGCTGAATCAAGGTATGAAAGAGGTAAGGTAAGATTTGAGGGAAATATGTACCGTATGGACTCGAACACCCATGATACCAAATCTAAGGATCCAATTGATTTCGTAGCAAATTCTGAATATGAGCCATACTGCTTTTATCAGACCGGATTCGGTTCGAGTTACGGATTTAAAAGTTTACAATCAAAATATACGAGGATGCTCCATGTTAGTGCATTCTTTTCAAATACTATAAAAAAAAGTTTAAGAAGTAACGATTTCATTCCGGAAACATTGATTCATAATGCTCAAAACATGATCATACGATCATTTCATGTAATTTATTTGCATAAACTAATTATTTCATATGTTTTATCGCTTTTGTAAGAAAGCAATAATAACGAATAATATTTTCATTCACTTCTTGCTTACCCTTATTACTATTGCTCTTTTTAGGATTCTCTCCATCCTCAAGGAGTTCCTCCAAAACAGCTATCATTCCAAATACTCAAACTCAAAAACTTGCCTAGAAGAAGAAGCGGAGGAGGAGGAAGATCCAACCATCGTGGCTGCTGAAGAGGCACCACTTCCCGCATGTTATACTCATGAGGGAAATTCAGAATCGCCGCTTGGCCTCTCATGGAGTAAGGCGGCCTCGTCATAGGCTCTAGCTGCTGCTTCTGCGGTATCAAACGTTCCAAGCCATACACGTTCACCATGCTTCCTTGAATCTCGTATCTCCGCTGCGTATTTGCCCCAAGGCCGTCTTCGAACTCCCGGTACTTTCCTTGTTCGCCTCCACCACCACCACGACCTCCTTGCTCCATTAATGTGTATCTGGGTGTGTATAGCGTTTATAGTATTAGACAAGGAACAAGAATTGTTTTTGGGTGTGTGTAACTCGTATACGGGTTTCTGTGTTTTTTCTTCTGCATGTGTTTGACAGAATTTGATATGGGAAATTTATAGGCAGAAAAACAAATGTGGGTCCTAATCAAAAAACTAATATTCAGCCATCAACATAGTGGTAAGAATAAGATATATATATATATATATATATATATATATATATATTAGAAGTATAAATAATTCTAAGCTTCTGGATGGATTTTCATGTTCACCAATTAAACAAAGTAATTGACTTGATTCTTTCAGTAATCATTCATATACATATATATAATATATATTGTCCGTCTCAATATGTTTATAAACAGTGTGCAAGTTTCTAACTTATAATGCAAATTCTTTTTTAAGATATATTTTTTTTCAAACATATATTTTATTTAACGAACTATAATTAAAATTGTAGAAGACAATTTATATAGATATTTAAAATTTTCCTATTTTATAATAGTTTTTAGAATACAAGAAATTGGCATATGCTGAAAAAGACTGACATAAACTATCTTTTCTTTAAAGATAACCTAGAGCGCATTTTCAAGAAAATTGTTTTAACACAATATTAATTGGACTGTCATGGAGGGGTTTATTCAATATACAAATTGTTTAGTAAATGTTTAGATGATTTTTAGTGAAATGAGATTTCTTATATATATTAAACCACTTTACAATCTTATCTAAACAATAAATTTTAATTTTAATTTCTTTATTTATAACAAAAAAGGTTCATTAAACATTTTGAACGACTAAAAAGATGTTAAAATACACAATTTAAAATATATTCAATAAAACTAGATTTCCAAATAGTCTTACCAATTAACAAATTCAGTAACACTGTAATTTTGAGTATAATTTAAAATTTATATTTGAATAATAATGGTATAAATCACTTCAAACTCTTAGTTCAATATACCACCTTAATTTTGAAATTTGGTGGTGGGGAGAGGGGTTACACAAAATAAATTATACTCCCTCTGTTTCAATAAGATGTATGTTTTAAAATTTTACATTTATTAAAACATATATAAAATTTTAGTTACCAATGAATAATTTTCTGTTGTTAACTATTCCTCATAATTTTCAACCATAACATTGTTATAAACACTTTGACGTTAACAAATTACATTAATTAATGCATTGTAAATGTAAAAATGTATCTTTTTGAAAAATGATTTTTTTTTAAATATGGTTCTTTCTGGAACGGAGGAAAAATTCCATAAAAATACCCAACTAATTTTATTAAGATTTTTAATACTTAAACTTTCTCGCTATCCAGTTTAATACGCCCAGTTAATTATTTTGCTCATTTTAAATGTACCAACTTTAGAATTCTGCCTATTTTAATACCAAATTTTATTTATTGTAATTAAAATAATAATAAGTTTCTAAAAAAATTAAAAATTTCCAAATTCTAAGCGAAAATATGAAAATTTTATAATTTTATTTTTAATCTTTAGGAAAGAAAGTAGATAAATTATCGGGTTTTTAAAAAAAAATTAAAATTAATTTTGAATGTATAAAAATGAAAGTGTTTTCTATTTCAGAAAATAAACTAAATTCAATATTTTAAAAATTTTGTTACAAAATTTAAGATTATACAAAATTTAGTTACTTTTATTTTTTTTAAAACAAAAAAAATTAGAATTTTTTATAGCTTTTTGTAAATTATAGAGATTTTTTAAGTTTCATTTGAAATTTATTAGTATTTTAACTAAAATAAATAAATTTTGGATAGTAAAATTGGCATATTTTAAATGTTTGTATATTAAATGAGCAAAGTAATTAGTTGAGATATTAAACTAGGCAGCGAAAAAATTTATATATTAAAAAGCTTAATAAAATTTAGTTGAGGTATTTTTATGGAATTTTTCCTATCAAAAAATATGTTTCAACTTTCAATCTCAAGTGATCAAAGAGAAAGTATAGCTCGTGGTGGGTTCATAGGCAAAGTAAGGGTGGAGAATATCTTAGACTTTGATTGTCCGCACGTGTATTCACTAAGAAAAGGTTGATTTTCAAGGTTTTTGACGGACCAGAAAAAGAAAAAAAATTGGCAACGAATAATAATTTTCTTATCAATTTATCTTCAAAAAAAATAATCCAGGGTCAAAATAGCTGGCTGTAGCGTCTAGAGTTCTAATATAATAACCCATGTTAAAAAGCGACTGCAAAAACACATATTGCTCGGCTGCTTCGGCGTCCGAGTCGTGAATGGGAATTTCATGTCCTACACATGCAACATGTTTGGTTTCTTTTTGTTTGGTCAAAGAAGACAAAAGAAAATCTTCAAGTACCTTTCTCTTTCACCATATAAACATATAGTTATGAGTTTTTAACCCAAAAAATGCAAAACGTAATGCCAAAAGGAAATTGCTAATCTCAAACATTTGTTGACGATATAATATCATTACATAAGTTATTGATACGGACATACATAATAGTTACAGTTTGATAACTTTTTAATCTAAAGAATAATTATGCTAGTTTTCGAAGAATCGTAAAACCTCTACTCAGCATCAAGATCGATCGATGAACATTGTTAACGGTACCCGAAGCTGCTACCGCTACTGGTAAAGTCTTCTATCCTAATGGTGAAGGTGCCGGATTCGAAGCTTAGCAGCTGCGGGGAAGTGATTTAGCAAATGGCTTTCATTACTTGTCTAAGAAAATTATGAGTCGCGATCCGAAATCTCTTGCAATAACAAAAAAAACATTGTTTACGTTGGCATATAATAACTAAATTATGTTACAACCAATATTGTAGATTAATTCCCATAACTGAGACCAATAGTGCATGCTAATGTATCTAAATAATTACTCGATCAGTTTTAAATATGAAAAAAAAATTGATAAGAAATTATATTGAAATTAATATTTATTTCCTGATCACTATGCCATAACAGAAAACCCCACAATTCTTAAAAGCACAAATTTTAAACAAAAACAAAATGTGAATACACTTTATATTACAATGAAATATTACTATATTGTAATTTTTTTGTTTTGAAAAAATGTTATTACAAGATAAAATTTAGCACTTAATAATTTACATTATAATTATTTAAAAGTATAAAGATAATTATTACAATGAGTATGAAGATGTATGTATATTTCTATAGGGTTATGTATCAGTTCCCAAATAATACAGAAGATAGTACATATGTGTGTTTTGAAGATGGGTTATGTAAGAGTTTGTGTATTGTGATGTGCATAGACTTGTTAAGCATGGAAAAGGAAAGGAGAATATGCTCTGACGTTGTCCATTAAATAAAAGGGAATTTGCTTGAAGAGTAAATTTTCCATTAAAAAATGAAAGTTGCTTAAGTTTCCAAACTTGGGGAGCAATTTAGGTTATGTAAACAATGAGTACATGCTTTTATGAAGAAAAATGTCTCTAGAGAAAAAGAAAAATGTGAGATTGTTGTTAGTGCTTGTGTGATTAAACTTTTGGTGTTAATGTTCTGCGTTAGGTATTACGTAATTATTGAAGTACTTGCAGAGATTTAGAAGATTGGAATATATACTTAGTGTCAGTGGCGAATCTATCTTAGGTTTGGGTGGGGCAGTTGCCCCCTATGAATTTTGTAAATTAATGTAATATTGTGCAGACTTTTGATAATGCCCCTGTTGAATATTCAATTTTATAAAAGGTACAAGATAATGATTTATAATTTTGCCCCACATAAAATTTATTTCTAGATCCGCCACTGCTTAGTGTTCAAAAACAAGTCTAGACTCAAGGGAATTTAGATCTCGGTTAGGTAATCTTGATAAATTGAAATCTAGCCTCTAGGTTGAGTTTTACCTTACGATTGAGCTATCCTAAAAGATTTTAGAATAAAAAGGCAATATTCTAGAAGGTTGTACTTGCTGTATAAGTTAGCAAATTGGTGTATTAGATTTTTTTTTTGTTTTAGTGAACTCGAAAGAAAAAAAATTGTGTTTTTTACTTTCTGCTTTTTTTTTTTAGTTTCATATGCAATTTTAGAGTAATCTAATCTATTAAAATAGAGTCCTATTTTTTATCTACTTACAAATAGTTTTGGTTGTACTATTGCATTTAACTAGCTTTTTTTATTATTTTTACTTTTGCATAACTTAATTATTATTAAATATATACACTAACTTAAAATTAAGGAACTAAATAGCTAATATATTATTTTAACAAAATAATCAATTCAGTTTATATTAACACTAATTTGAATAACTAATCAATTATATTTTATTTACTAATATAAAAGAATTATATATGCTTACAAATAAATATAAAATTGTACTTTAACCCAAATGCAAGAAATAAATTCTTCAAAACTTTCACCAAATACATAATATCTCTTATAGATAAAGTATTAAAATTAGATATATATATATATATACACACATATATATATATACATATTTGCTAAAATAAATATTAATATTAGTTACTATAAATATTTAATGATATAATGGAACATATTATTATTGACTATTCCAACAAACATGTAAAATCTTTATCAAAAACTAAAACTAATTGAAAAATATTAAACACACTTTAAGTTAGGCTTGAGTCTTGGAATACGTGTTAGATATTTTTGAATTTTGGTTCTAATTTATATCATATTCTATATCTCATTTTGGTAAATTTGTAAGTACGGATCAGATTCAGATATAACATTGATTTTTGTTCTAATTTGTACCATATCCTAAATTCATAAAGTAACCATATATCATTCATATTTGGGGTATATTGGTTCGGTTTAGATATATCCAAAGTTAAATCCAAAATTTAAAGCAAAACGTAAAATGTAAATAATTATTTATATAAAATTGAACATTTAAAGTACTTATTTAAAACTTAATATTTATTCTTAGATATCATTTCAAAAAATATAGATTTGAATATTTGAAGTACATATTTATATTTGTGATTATTTAAACATTCAGACAGGCTTTTGGATTTTTTTGAGATTTTCAGCTTTTAGGTTACCTATTCGGATTCGGTTAATAACACTTCGGGTTTTGTATCATTCTACAAGACCCATTCTCGTAATTCTGACATTTTGGACTTAGTATGTACGGGTTAGATTTTTTGGTTTGTGTTTGGTTTGAACTTCAGGTTATATATTTTATGTCCAAGTTTACTTTCAATAAAGAAAAAATGATTATATAAATTTTCATCAAAAAATCATCTGCGCTTTAGCTCGGGTTAAAATCTAATTTATTCTATTAAATAGAATTTATGATTTCTTTCATATGTGTTTTTTTGTTTGGACCATCTTTTTAATATATTTTAAATGTATTTCCTTAATTTTGATAAATAGTATCTTTTAACTACTTTAATCATAATATGTTTTGATATCTTTTCATTTTAAATAAAAAATATATATAAATATATAATTCTAATAAATACGTTAAAAATATTATAACAAGATCTTAGTTTTCCAAAAAGTTATATTAGTATTTCAATGATTCATACTTGGTAATGAAATAGCATTATACATTAATATATATATATATATATATATATATATATATTCAGTTATCGTTTATAAGATAAAAAATTGAAAATATTATCCTGTTTTATCTTTTTATAGTTATAAACTATCATATTATAAGAACCATTACATTGAACTAAATAGGATAAAACTATATTAAATTTATAAGTTGATATATTTATTTTCAAAATTACAAAAAGATTGTGCTAAAAAAATATTATATTTTACGGAAAGTGTTAACCTTAGTAAACTATATAATACACTTAAAAAAACTATATAATACAGGTATAAAAATTAACTTAGCATAAAATTTTGTATATACAATAATCTATTATCTAGAAGAAATTAAACATAAAAATTGTTAAACGTGATCCATCAGTTTAAATGACGGGTCATGAATCTAGCATAAATTAAGCCTAAAGCAATTTTCATATATGTTGTTTCATGCACATATAATTTCGTCTAATAATAAATTGAAAATTTAATAAAACAAATATATAACAAGAAGCGAAAAATACATGTGATAATTTGAAACAATTAATTAAATTAGGACATGACAACTCTACTATTTTGTTCATTTGTTTGTTTATATAGTTGAAAAGTAAAAAATTTCATTCTTTTTAATCTTAATTTCTCCCCTTTTTAGGTTTTCCTTCTAGATTATAATAAAAAATTACTTATATAATAATTTAGTATACAATTAAAAATTCCTTGTTTTGTTAGTCAAAAAAATTATTTTCAATGATAAATTTCAAAACTAAGAACGATAAAAAAATCAAATTTTATACATACATATATATATATATATATATATATATATATATATATATATAATTTAATGTATATTATATAGTTTAAAACTAATTCTATAGTAACAACATAATATATTAACTTCTCCATCGTCAAACTTAATAATCATTATCTTCAACACACATTTATCTAAACCCCTATAATTGTATATATGATTTACGGGGTATTTGTTAACACATGAATAAAGTGACGTTTGTGACTAAGTAAAATCAAAACTTAAAAACACGTATTAGTTCATTATTTACTGAAATTAAAAAGTGACATTTATCATTTGGTTGTATTAATCTAAAGTTTCACGTGATTTAGTTTTAATGAAGTTGCCGATGATTTCAAGGAATTGAATAGTTTTAAGTGATTTTTGTAAAACATCTTGAATATCATCTAAAACCATGAGATTTGAGTTTTTATTTTTTTTAACTAAGAAATTCCACCAAACACTCTAAAATCACTTGAAAACTTTAAAGAGTGTATTCAACTGAGAGATTTAGGAGGTAAACGTCTATTTTATACTCAACATATCGTAATATGTTCAATTCATACTCAACTTATATGATCGTGCAAAAACATATCCGTATTTTCCAAAATTCTAATAACATACATATTCTTTACTTGTTGGGTGAAATCATAGTAAAATCATACCGAGTCGCCACATCATCTAATTTTGTTGATGTGGATTAAGCTAATTTTGCTGATAAGGATGCCACATATATAATAATATTTTTTAAAATAGTTGTTTTATAAAAAAAATGTATTTTTTAGAAAAATGTAAACGATTATAATTTTTTGACATCTTATAATTTTTTTATTATTTAGTAAAATTAACACAAATTAATTAAATAACATAATTTTAAAAGGATATATTCTTTATAATGTTTCGATCACCGTCTTTATAAAAGTTGAATGTTTTGTAATGATTTAAGTTCAGTGCTAGTGTTGCAATGTGTTACTCTCAGTTAATCTTGGTTATATTTTTTACATGTAAAGAGTTTAGGTTAACATATAAAATATTCTTAATCTCTTAACACAAAATTATTCGCATGAATACAAAATCGATCTAAAAAGTTTCTATATAAGCACATAACCAAGATTAACATATGCGTAATTGATTGAAGCCAAACATTATGAAAAATATTCCCCTTATATAAGATTAAAATTTTATCATTTCATTAAGTTTTATTAATTTTACTAAATAATAAAAATTTATAAACTGTCAAAAAAATTTATAAACGTTTACATATTCTTAAATTTTTTTAAAAAATAATTATTTTTCTTTTGTTTTTTTAAAATATTTTACATGTGGCATACTTGTCAGCCAAATTAGCTTACATATTATCCACCTCAGCAAATTAGATGATGTGGTGATTGTGTATGGTTTTGCCAAAAAGTAAATAATAGGTATGTTTTTGAATTTTTCGAAAGTACATGTATGTTTTTGGCACGGTCATATAAGTTATGTATTAATTGAACATATCACGATATGTTGGGTATGAAATGGTCGTTTTCCCGAGTTTTAGGTGATTTGAATTAAAATAAAAAATCTATTGTTATTCAAATATAAATTTTAAAAACTCGTTCAAATCCATTGTTATTGAACTTGACATTTCATAAAGTGCTTGGAAACATACTGTTACTTGAAAATATTTTTAAGTTGTGGAGCTTTAAAGTTTTCAAATGTGTTTTATTAAAGTGTTTTGGTGGAGATTTTAGGTTAAAAATCAAAAACTCAAATCTCATAGTTTTCGGTGATATTCTAGAGCAGTTTAACAAAAAAAATCAATTTAAATTCTCCAATTCTTTGAAATCATCTAAATCTTCATTAAAAGTCAAATCAACTGACAACTTTAGATTGAATACATCCTCCCTAAAACTCCAGAACTTAGGAGGGTGTAATGAATATGAAATTTGCAGTGATTTGATTTTAATTAGTTTTTAGATGATTGTAGGTAAATTAGAGAATTTGGGATAATTTTTGTCAAACCACTCTAGAATCTCATATAAAACTATAAGATTTGATTTTTATCTTTATAACTAACAACTTCTCTCAAGCATTTTAGAAATATTTAAAGTACTCTAAAATCTCCAACTTAAATTTTGTCCAATAACAATAGATTTCAGAGAGTTTTATGAAATAAAAAGTTCAATAACACTAGATTTTAAAATACATTTTTAAATTCACATTTAAATAACAATGAATTTGTCAATTTAATACAAATCACCTCAAATTCCTAACCGAATACACTCCCTTTAAAATATTTTCAATAACAGTAGATTTGAAAGTACATTATGAAATATCAAGTTCAATAACAATGAATTTATCATTAATCACCTAAAATTCTCTGTTGAATACCCCCAACCCCTTTATTTTTTCTAAATATTACATTACATTATTGTTTTCATAATTTTACAGAATAAACAAGGGAAATATAGGTTTTGATGAAAAACTGTGTTATATATAAATAGTCTATCAAATTTGTTACTAAAACTTGCTACCAACAAAATAATAAAATTGTTACTGAATTTGTGAGTGTTTGAATAATAATTTATTTTGTTGATTTTAAATCAATATTATATTTATAATGAATATCAATATTAAGTCTTCATCGCGGTCAAAACATCTAGTTTATATAAAAGAACTCATACATATTTTGTATAGCGGAGGGTCCTTAAATTTTGATGAAAAATAGGGGCCTAGAGCCATTGCTTTTTTCTCATAACCTCGAGCACGGCCCTGCGTAAATGCGAAAGGCAAATGTTTTTCCTTCTTTCATTGAATGATCCAGAATATGCTTAGATATGTCAACTAAATGTTTAGTTATAAGCATGATTGAAGGTAAGGCTTAAACATATTGTCTTGATATGTAAAACAAGTTTACATTGTCAGATGACAACGAATCTGGTAGTTGTACTTACGAATTATTTCATATAAAAGATATAATGAAATGACAAATGCCATTTGTCAAGCATCTTCTGGGGAGATGAATCTAAAGAAAAACAAAACAAAACAAAGCAAAAAGAAAACTAATAGTGCAAAAAAAATAAAAATAAAGAACATTGTGTGGATGATATTTAACAAGAATCAGAATCTCTTTTTTGGTGAGTGTGTGAGTGATGTCTTGAGGTTGGAGACTTGGAGTCACCAACATAGACTATGCAACTCTTTTGCAGTCTTCATTCACGAACCAAATTTTAATAAAGCATCGAAATAATCACGATGAGAATCTAGCAACTGTATATAGCCGACGATGGCCCAACCAACTGTATATAATCACGAGGTGAGCTTTTTTTTGTCAACTGGTGAGCTTTTTAAATTAAATTATTTAATTTAACGTAAGCATACTCAAAATCTGAGGAAATTCGCTAATTCAAAATCTGAGGAAATTCTTCGTATTCTTTTAATAAATAAAAGTAATCTAAGTGTCGAACTGCAATCCTTTTCCTCACTTGTCTCTTCTGCTTCTTGTTAGATTATGTTGTAGTTGTTATGTCGAATCCCAGTGAGTATTCCTATTGGACAAAAAACCCTTTGGCCCCGAGTCCCTAGACAATCTCTAAGTACCAAATTTTTGAACCCATTCGAATATTCAACCAGTTTTAGTTCACTTTTGATACTACTTTTTCGGATCGGATTTGGTTTGGTTTTTCAGGTTTGAGTTTTTTGCACAGCCGTCTACCTATAACTATCCTAATAGATATTAACCAAAGAAAACAATTATTAACTTGACATTCACACTTAAGAAATTTTATTATTTTATTTTAAAAAAAAAGATATAATATTTTTAGTGTGTGTTATTTATTTAGAAAATCCCTTAAAAGTCATGACTTTAATGTTTCTATCATGTATTTTCCTAATAATATGAACATTTACCATTAACTTTATGTATTCCCTAATATATAGAATACAATTTTATAACTACAATCTATAATAGCTGCAGAAAATTTTATAGCTTCTAAAATAAATATTCATTTTGTAAAATATATCTTGACCATAAATAAAATTTCATAAATAAAAATATAACAAACACAAAATATATTAAAAGATGATATTTCTCCTTACAACTACCAATACAAAATCTTGAGTATATTTAAATTTCTCAAATAGAATAATGTTAAAGTTCCACAATATATTAAAATGTTAGATGTTAATATATATATATATATTAAACTGAAGTACCTTTGGTACTATTTGGAAACATGAATAACAGTATAAAAAAAAGTATAGTGTTCTTTTAATAATTTTATTAATATAAATACATTAAATATTGTTTGCATATTTCACTTAGTTTAATAATTTCATTAATTATATTAATCTTAACAATACATCACATCATAAATTATATTACCATAATAATCATAGTGCATAATTTTATTTATTAGTTAATCAACATTAATTTTGTACAAATTAAAAAATCAAAAATGAAAATAATTGAGTTTTTCATATGGTTAAATGTTCGGTTTAGTTTGTTTTACTAAAAAAATTTTGTACTTTAGTTTCAATTGGTGCAAAATTAACGTAGCTAAAAAACATAATTCAAAAGATATGTTTTTGTGATAAATAATAACTTAAACAAAATAATAAAAGTGGTATACATTTATTTTCACTTAATATTTCACTTCATATAATTATTTTACTAAATAAAAATAACTCTTCTGTTTCACTTAATTTAGCCAAACACATAGAAAAATCATTTTTATTAGTTTATGAAATCAGTTAGGCGTGAAACATTGGATATCTATTTAGGTCCAGATTGTTCCTTTCGGGTACCATTTCTTTTGTTTCGAAATTAGGCATCGCTTAAATATTATAAATTTATGTGTAATTTTGAGTTTGATTCTTCTGAGTCTGGAAAGAATTCGGTTCTGATGTATATAAATAAAAATATCTAAATAACAAATGTATCTCAAAGGGGTTCGGATATTGTACTAAAAATAACCATATTATCCAATTCGGTCTAGGTCTTTTGAATACAATTAGTTATATTACAACACATCTAAGATATATAACACTAATTATAAAGAAAAACAATATCAATGTATAAAATATAAAATGTAAGAACCAATACCCGCTCGGGTGAGCGGGCCGATCTCTAGTATATTGTTAAAACTAAGGTAACTTTTGGTACTGTTTGGAAACATGGATAATATAAAAAAAGTATAATGTTATTTGAAACCTTGATATCAGTATAAAAAGTATAGTAATGGGCTTAAGTTATTAAAGAAAAATTGGAAGTCCATTATATTATGATAAACTATCTATCTAAGTCAACTTTAAAATATACGAAAATGACTCAATCTAATTACCTAAAATATCTTTTGTCTAAAATAATCATAAAACAAAATTAAAAATTTATATACATATTTCAAGTCAAAATAATAATGTTCAAATTGGTTTATATCAAAAATTGATTCGAAAATATACATATATTCAAAAATTGTTTTTTTACTAAAATATATTTCAATAACCATTATAAAAAATGTTTCCAATATATATACAAATATAAAATAAAAAGCCAATTTCAAATACCAAATTAAGTTATGGCTTTTATATTCACCTTAAGTTTTTAAAATATAATAATGTGATTATTAATATGATGATGCGTATAAAATACTATTAATTATATGATTACTTATATGATGATACGTATAAAATATGATTAATTATATGATGACAAATATATGATATATAATGGTGACAGGAAAAATAAATAGCACATATTTTTTTGAAAAAAAAACACATATATGATATATATAATGTTTACAGAACTAGTTAGACATGGACATTTGGATATCCATTCAAGTACGGGTTATTTTGGATGTTGGGTTTTAGGATTTTAAAATTAGGCCCCACATGGGCTGATAAATTTATGTGTGGGTTTTGAGTTGGGGTCTTCCTGGGTCTGGATGAGTTCGGTTGAGATGTATAGAAACCTAAAAATATTCAAATAACAAATCTATCTGAAAACGGGTTCAGATATTTGTACAAAATAATATCTTAGTCTTTTGAATACAATTTGTTATATGGGCGGCACATCTAAAATATACAGTTTTAATCATGAAAACAAATATCATTGTATAAAAACGTAAAAACGTAAGAACGAATACCCGCGCGGGGTGCGCATATCAAGCTCTAGGTATATATAGTTAAACACAATATGAAAACAAATGATCCTAAAATAATTTTTTTAACTGGCTTTCATATTGAAATAGATAAAATAGAGTTTAAAGAGGGAGGGACAAAGCAACAAAACACAAAGATTCCCATGCTACCTTAGCAGAGGCGTTATCAAGAGTTCCATGCCAAAAGAAAGAAGAGAAGCAGACTTTGAATCATTTCTGGAACCTTTTTGGTATAGAGAAGGCAGAGGACCAGACCAGGAATGCCCCGGTATGGGTAGACCGAAATGAGCTGAAGTCTACCAGCCATACTCAGATGCCGGTTCATCCAAACATTAAGTTTCCTTCGATTTTGATCAAGCAAGGGATCACAATCCCTAACTGATAACTTCTTGGAGCAGAGGGGCACACAAGATACCTCACTGGCAACTGAAAAGAACGAAGCCTAAATCGGTTAAGGATATTGAGTTGCGTTTAAGCAGATAGACCAGAAGTGAACATAGAAGTTTTTGACAGATTAACTTCAAGACCCGAGAATTATTCAATTGGGAACAGAAGGGTAAGACTCCTGCCAAGGATATTCTGTACCATCATGAAAAATTAATAAATCATCTGCGAATGCGAGATGAGTAAGCTTTGTCCATGCACATCCAGGATGATAGCAAAAATCCCATATCTCTTCTCCCCGATTCAACATATAAGATAAGACACTTAGGCCATGATTAACCCGGGTCTCTTAAGTGGGGTTCTTACGAAAAATTTGTCTTTTTAAATGCATTTTTCCCGCTAAGAGACGGCTCTTATGGTTCTTATTTAAAGAGACGGTTCTTAGCTTTTCTTAGTTAAAACTAGATACGTTTATTAGAAAGTTAGAACCCCACTTAAGAGACTCCGGTTAATCCT
>CAJHQP010006931.1:0-35246 GCA_905132765.1 Moricandia arvensis | reverse complement strand
GTCATGAAAAATAATTATCAATGAGCTATATAAATTTATTTGCGAAGCATTCTCTTGATAAACTTCTTCTTGTGTCACTCCATGTCGATTCTTACGTATCTTCTCTCCAAATATGGACACCACATTCCGTAATCTCCAACTCCAAGATTGATGATTCGCTGCTGAACTCGAACACAAGCTCGTAACTCACACGTAATCTATTGACGTGACCCGATGTAGAGAGAAACATAAATAGATGTTTACCCGAAAGTGGAGTTGAGAACTGCGTTAAACTAGAAAACGGTGATGCAGAGTGTGCTGCCATGAACAAATACAAAAAGCAAAAGTAAAACATCAGGGTTCTTGATGGGACTCAATGATATACCTTGGTTTTTAGGGATTTTAACCATGGTATAAATTCATTTTAGAGTCTACATTATGCCTTTTTAAAGTTTTTACAGGTTTAGGTACGTGTTGGAGGATTTTGGTGATTATAAAACTATTTGGAACACTTGAAGAACTGATGCTGAAAAGTTTAAGTCAGAACTGCATATTGCAGATAGTGTCGCTCGACACCCACATTGATCGAAGAAGCCGACCTGACTTAATGAAGTTTCAAGAATTTGTAGTTCACCTCAAAAGTCTTCCTTGTTTACAAAAGAGCCTAAATACATGTTTAAGCCTATTTATTCTATTGTTAAGTCGTTGTTTAGGCTACGCTTTCTATTATTCTTAGAAATTTTGGAGAGAATATTAATTACAGCTCCATTATTTCTTACTTTTAGTTTATGCAATTTATTCAAATTATCGTTATGTCTTGCATGATTATGTATGAGTAATTTTCTTGTTTAATTTAAAAAAAAAATAAGGTTTATGACAAACTAATAGGTTGATAGATCAGCTAGGGTAATATTATTATATCTTTCACCAGGATTGATCTATATGCATGTTCCTAGAGTAATAAACTAGAAACCTGATATTAGGATAGTTATGAGACACGAGAGTTTATCGATTGTCTTAACCTACTCATGTTGAGCTAAATATCTATTTGCAGCGAGAGTTGGTTTAGGATTTAGTGAACATATCAAATTGGTACTTAGTGCTTGCTAGTTTCATTGAAGTCGTAATGAGAGTTGTTTTTTTATTAAAGTTAGGCATCTGATAGTTTATTGCAGCGAGATTTGATAACTTACTAACGAATTCGAGTTCTAGGATTGTTCTTAATAAAACTCTTAGCTTCTATTGGTCGCAGTTTTAATTGCATGTTTGAAAATACTTGAGTCTTACGCTTTTTCCCATCATTTACGAACCGATCTTTTCACTTCATGCTTTGTTTTATTGTTTTAATCTTTCTGGCTTAGCTTAGCTTGAAACTAGAATCTGTTGTGTGATCCTCAATCTATCTAGATTTGATCTCAAGTAATACATCAGTTCTCTTATTTGAGAGAGTGGCTTCAGGTTAATTCGAGCTTATCAAATTTGGCATTGTGGCTGAGGACTGCTAGATTCACCATTAAACAAGGTGTTATTTTTACTTACTTTCCTTTTCTTGTTTTTCAGGTGCATACCCTGCAGTACCTGAGGCAGCAAGGAGAAAAAAATTTTGAGCTCTTCAACCAAGAGTTAGTTGAGTTAGAACACACGTTCTGTCAGCAGAAACGAGCAGTGTCGAGCAACACTCTTGCATCGTCGAGCGACACTACTCAAATCCAAGTGTTGAACGAGATCCTTCAAGTATCGCACGCCACCGTTCACGTCGAGACAGAGATGGTCGCTCTGATCGTTCTAATTTGTGACGAGGAAGGAAACTTGCATGACTAGAGGGTCGTCTACGTAATGCAGCATGTAAAAGCTAAATGCTTAAGAGGTTGTAATTCATGAGCCATAAGTTGAGGATGGGAATGTTGCAGCCGCTGCGAATGCTGTGAGTGATGCTGAAGCCCCGACTGCTGAGAATGATTTGATTGTTCGACCGAGAACTCAAGCAAATTACAACAAACTAGATCAATACTACGTTAACAAGTTTGTGATTCATCCTCTAGCTTTCTAGAGGAATGATTTTGAGTTGAAACCATCACACTTCAGTCTTGTGGAACATAAACTTTATCATGGTCTTCCACATGAGCATCCTATGGACCATCTTGAGAGGGTCGAAGATTTGGTTTCAGCCATAAAGGCCAATGGAGTCCTTAAGGACTATCTGATTTGCAAGCTCTTCAAGTACTCTCTTGCTGGAGATAGTTTTACTAGCTCACGAAGATACCACCATGATATCTTACTACATGGACAACCATTAAGAATGCCTTCTTGAGAAAATTCTTTGATGATGATAGATCTAAAGACATGAGGAACAAATATCCATGTTCACTCAAGGGCCTACAGAATCATTCAAGGGCCTACAGAATCATTCAAGAGCTGATAAACCAGATTCATATCCTATCAGAGAGATTGTCCATACCATGGGTTCAATGAGATACAGCTGCTTGGTACCTTCTTTTGAGGTTTGGCTTTAGTCTATCAGATGGCTTTTGATACATCAAGTCAAGGAAACTTCAACACCATAAAACCTGAGGAAGCTGTAAGGTTGATTGAAAACTTGAAATCTAGCAATAATACCAAGAATACTGATTATGAGAGGAACAAGTACGCTAAGAGCTTAGAGAAGAGTCAGATGGCTGAGGCGAAGGCGAAAATGGATTTAGTCCACAATCTTCTTGTGGGAAAAAAGCATGTCAATTTCGCAGCTGAGGTAGAGACTACAGAGCCTATTGAAGAGTTTGAGGAAGAGGATGTGAACTATGTTGGTGGGACTGTTTTTCAGGCCCAAAGATTTGGTAATCAGCAAGGGAAATAAACTTCAATGGTACTGGTCAAATGAGTGGATTTACAAGCAATCAAGGCTCCTAAAACTCTCAGACCAGAAGCTTTTCCAAAGAAACATCAAATTCATAAGGAACTATGGTACTTCATCCTACTAGAATCCTCTGCACGTTTGGATCATTGTGCTTTTCTAGAAAAATTTCACGCAACAAAGAAAAATCAGCGGAAGAAGTATACGATGTATCTTTATTGGCTATCTGGTTGCAAAGAAAGGATGAATCATGTTTGATATTCAGACCAAAAAAATCATTTGTCTCACGTGATGTTGTCTTCCACGAAGAAAATTTCTCATTCTTAGATATATCCACACCTGAAGCTTCTCTGCTCCGGAAGTACCTCCTCTGCTTCCTACTAAATTTGATGAGCCTCTTACGACAGAAACATCTTAATTAGTTCCACAGGCTGCTCCTCCTACTACACAAGTAGCTCTTGAAACACAGGTTGCTCCGCCTGATCCTTAAGTAGCTCATGAAACGTGGGTTGCTCCATCTGCTCCACATGAGTCTATTGAAGGTCTCTTCAAATATGAACAAGGGGGAGCCCCAGAGGAACTATCAAACAGAGAAACTGAGGTGTAAGTAGGAAGAAATGAAGCTATACCCATGTGATGTTCCTAGGTTGTCTCACATGATGTTGTCTTCCATGAATAAATTTTCCCATTCTCAGATATCTCCACACATGAAGCTTCCTCTACTCCGCAAGTACTTCCTCCGCATCCTGCTATATTTGATGAGCCTCTTACGACAGAAACATCTCAACCAGTTCCACATGCTGCTCCTCTGATTAAACAAGCAGCTCCTGAGACACAGGTTGCTCTACCTGCTCCTCAAGTAGATCCTGGGACATGGGTTGCTCCATCTTCTCCACAAGATTCTATTGAAGGACTTTGAGGAACAAACAAATAGAGAAACTGAGGTGTAAGTAGGAAGAAATGAAGCTACCAGCTCGTCATCATTGCCTCATACAAATGATCAGCTAGGTAGAAGAAAAAGAGAGCAAAATAAATCAGTATTATTACAATAGTTTCACACCTACGCAGCACGAGTAACTCAAAATACCCATCACGCTCCACTCTTCATTGATTAAGAGTCTTCAAGTAAGTGCCTTTATCCACTAACCAGTTACATATCTTGCCATCACTTGTCTTCTTCTCAGCAAGCATTACTGAGCTCGAGCACTTTGAATATTTTGTTATGTTAAAAGTATGGCGAGGGGAAATGGGTCATGAGGTTGTTGCACTTGAAGATAGTCACACATGGGACATTACCGACTTACCTCTGGGAAAGGTTGCATTTGGCTGCAAATTGGTTTACCGTATCAAGTCCAACTCTAATGGCACCATTAAGTGTTATAAAGCACGTCTAGTAGTACTGAGAAGTAGACAACGCGAAGGAGTCGATTACAAGGAAACATTCACGCCAGTGGTAAAGATGACGATAGTCCGCATATTCCTTGAAGTCTCAGCTTCTAAGGATTAGGAACTCCACCAAATGGATGTCCACCCGGCGGCTTAGAAGAAGAAGTCTACATGAAATTCCCCCTTGGATTTGACCATTCTGAAGGAAAAAGAGTTTGCAAACTACGAAAATCTCTATATGGCTTAAAACAAGATCCTTGATGCTGGTTTGCAAAGCTATTTAATGCTTTAAAGGACTTTGGTTTCACCTAAAACCAGACAGATTATTCTGTGTTCACCCTGATACGAGATAATTCCATTATCTATGTGTTTGTTTAGACGACTTGATCATTGGACGAAATGATTCAAGACTAATCTCCAACTTCAAGTCCTACCCTAGTTGTTTCTGCATGAAAGTACGAGTGCTGAAAATATTTTTTAGGCATCGAGGTTCACGAGAAAGGAAGGTATCTATCTCTCACAGAAAAAAAATATGCGTTGGACATCATGGGGAAATGTGCCCTTCTTGGCTCAAAACCTGTGGACACACCGATAGAACAAAATCACAATCTCTCAAAAGATGAAGGTCTGTTTTTTGCAGAACCAGAGAAATATTGACGCCTAATAGAGAGGATGATCTAACTTGCTGTAACCAAACCAGAGCTCAGATATGCTGTCCACATCTTTGCACAATATCTTAGAACACCAGAGCATTGGGAAGAAGCACTGAGACTTTTTTGTTACCTGAAAAATAATCAGGGACAAGGGATACTTCTCAGCTCTCAAAATGACCTCACCATCTCTGCATATTGCGACTATGATTGGACTGCATGTCCTCTTACTCGACGTTCCTTGACAGGCTATCTTATCATGCTGGGTAACTCAGTAGTCTCTTGGAGAATAAGAAACAGCACACAGTCTCTTATCGTCAGTCGAGGCAGATTATCATGCAATGACGATGACATATCAAAAACTTTGGTGGACAAAGGCAATACTCACTAGCCTCGGCATTGCTCCACAATGACCGATGACTCTGTTTTGTGATAACCAATCAGGACTTCATATTGAAGAAAAACACAAAATACATAGAAGTCGACTGCCATTTCATACAAGATGGAGTTCAAAATAAAACCATAATCACCGATTATGTGAAGACAACAGAAAAATAGCAGAACTGTTTACCAAGGCACTTGGACTTTAACTGAACGGAAACAAGTAACTTGCATAATATTGTATTCTCTGGCTGTCTCTTGGTTCAGAGAAATCACGATGCAAAACTTGAAAGTAGTGAAATCGTCGAGAGGCTTGTTGTTGTTGTAACGTTAGCAGGACAAATGATCAGAGACTTTCCTTTGGCTCAGTGACTGAACAGCTCTGTAGGCATCTGGTTTCCACGTAGACATGCCCATCCATATCTCCATGTACAAAAGCAAGGTTTTGGAACACTGAAAAAAAGTTTTTTGAATAATTGATCGTCTTGCTTCTTGGCTCACTTCGCAGCCGTTGGAGATAACGTGCTCCATTTGTGTGCTCTTTCGAGTGAATCGCAACAGTTTGAAGTTAGGATCATGAGCTCAGTTGTAATCATCTCAATGATTTGATTCCGCACAGTGTTAGATTTAGGTTTGTTATGGACTTCCAACAAAAAAAATTTCAAAATTACCAGAGAAGACTTCCCGGTAAGTCGTATAGGATAAAAAAGTTAGTTTGCAATTGACCGGATTGGGTCAAAAATTTGATTTTCTCTAGACGACTTACATGGAAGTCTTCTCAGTGTCGGTGAAAGTCGTCTTAGGTTACTTTTGCAATTGAAAAGTAAAACGCAAATATTTAATTTTAATTAGACGACTTCCATGTAAGTCTTCCTAGAAGACGACTTACACGAAAGTCTTCCACAATTTTTTTCCGAGATTTTGGTCAAAACATTGGATATCATAGAATACTTCCATGTAACTTGTCTGACGAAAGACATAAACGTAGGTCATCTAGTTAACATTAAATATTTAAGTTTTATTTTCTAATTGCAAAAGTAACTTGAGACGACTTACGTATATGTCGTCTAGTAAAAATCAAATATTTACATTTTATATTTCCGCTAGACGACTTACAAGTCGTCAAGGAAAAGTCAAATTTTTGACACAATTTGGTCAATGTAAAAGTAACATGTTTATCCTAAACGACTTACCGGGAGGTCTTCTTTAATATTTTTGATATATTTTTGAAAACAAAAGTGAGTCAATATTTACAAAGGAAGACTTTCAAAGAATTTTGCTGTAGATTAGACTTCTTTGGAAGTCTTCCTTTGTAAACTTTCAATTGCAAAAATGACCTAATTGACGACTTCTTAGAGTCTATCGGAAGATTTCCTTAAAAGCCTTATACGTTAAAGTTTAATAAACTTTCATTTTCTCTAAAACTATAAAGATTTTGTAAAATTTTATTGTTAATTCATGTATATTAGTTGATATTTGGGTTTTGCTGAATGAAATTCATAAATTAATTGGTTATTATTATGAATTTAACCAATATTCATGTTCATTAATGTTTCTAGCTAATCTGAGAAAAATTCAGTGGAAGTCTTCTACGTTAGTAGTTTTGTAAAATTGTTAAGTAACTTTAAGATATGTTTTTTTTTTAACTTTCAAAAGTGTTAAGTAACTTCAAAAATACCAAGTAATATGGTTTAATGTGTCTTTTTAAATCATATGATATAGTTTTTAGGGAAAATTGCCAAAACTGACCCAAAACTTGATTTGAATTGCAAAAGTAAACCCAAACTTGAATCAAATGCAAGAGTAACCTAAAAGGCTATTGAAATTACAACCAGCCCCTTGTGAACAAACAAAAAAATCGACTTTTGTTTTCGTTTCTAACCCCCGCAAGTCTTCTGCGTAGACGACTTAATTATAAGTCGTCTGGACGACTTACTTGTAAGTCGTCTAGTATAGTATTTCTTAAAAATAATTTAAAATTTTTGTAAAAAATATTTTGATAAGTAAAAAATTGAAATCATGTAATTAACGTATGTTTAAAGAGATATAAATTAAGATATAACAAAAGTTAATTGTTTTCAACATAGATGAGTAAAAGTAGTGAGTCATAATATTCTTTGATTTAGCTTTTGCCAACATATGTTCTAGTATTGTGTGTGTTCTTAGGGTTAGATTTTGGAAAACATAAATGTTTTTTTGAAAAATTTAAAATTGACATATGTGTGTTTATTTTTGTGTATAGTTAACACTATTTAAGTATAATTTGATTTTATAACATGATTAGTTAGTTAATTTAGTCAATTTAGATTAGGGTTTACGGTTTAGGGTCTGGGCCGACTTACTAGTAAGTCGTCTGGTGAATATTTACGGTAGACGACTTACTAGTAAGTCGTCTGATGCACGTTCAAACCGGACCGAACCTTTAGTTTTACCATTTTACCAATGTACTTTTAAACATAACCG
This sequence comes from Moricandia arvensis, assembly GCA_905132765.1. Lineage (NCBI taxonomy): Eukaryota > Viridiplantae > Streptophyta > Magnoliopsida > Brassicales > Brassicaceae > Moricandia > Moricandia arvensis. The sequence continues at coordinate 27,536 of CAJHQP010006931.1, read as the reverse complement.
GATTTTTTACCGGGCATATATAAGATTTTTTTTTGCTTAGTGTTTCGCGAAATTTAGAAACCCTAACGTCATTTCTCTCAAAGAGGTGATTTCGAAGGCGATTTCCGACGATTCTCTGTAATCCATCATTCTCACCACCGTTCTCACCGCCGTTATCACCGTCATTCTCACCACCTTTCTCACCGCCGCTTCCTCTATTTCAAACCCTAGCTCCGTTTGTATGTAAACCCTAGTGCCGTTTGTCTGTAAACCCTAGCGGCGTTTGTCTGTAAACCCTAGCGGTGTTTCTGTCAGAGGCGTGTCTGTAAACCCTAGCGAGGTAAGTTAAAACGTTGTCTCTTAAGTCCACTGTTCTCACCACCGTTCTCACCGCATTTCTTTTTAGCTGCCTATTTTGGCAGATTTATAACCGTTGTGTCGAAGGCGACTATGGCTTCTCCGAATTTTCAGGTATGCTCTAAAAATGTCTACTGGAAGTCTTGGAAGACTTATAATTAAGTCGTCTAGAAAGTCTTCCAGACGACTTAATTACAAGTCTTCCAGACTTATAATTAAAATGTTATATTGGATGGTTGTGTGTTTGAAATGGTTGTCTTTCATTGTTTTGCAGACAAAAAATGGATATTCCAAAACTCCCCCGAAGGTTACATACATTAGGGGAAGAGCGCCCCGCAATGAAAGCTATTTTGTATCATACGGATTGTTCGAAGTTGCATGCTGCTTTAAAGAAAGCTCTTCATGGTGACGAATATGAAGAGCTAAAGGAGTCAAAGTTGAGAGTTTTCATCAAGTTTAAAGAGCTCGGATTTGCTTGGGCTTCAAGGCTGGTGCACTACATGCTCGGGTTCCAGCTGGACATAAAGAAGAAGTACGAGCTATGGCGTCTAGTTGGCCCAGAACCTGTGAGGTTTTCACTGTTAGAGTTTGAAAACCTCACTGGTCTAAACTGCGAGTACATAGAGGACCTTGAGAGACCAAAGTGTGCTGTTACAAAGGAGATGACTTCTTTCTGGGGGATGTTGGGAGTTTATGTCAAAGCTGGGCCATCTACTGAGCAGATAATAGCAGCATTTGAGAGATGCGAAGGGTGGTCTCGGGAGGATCGCAAGCGGCTCGGATACCTTGCCATCTTCACTGGATACATTGAAGGGAGAAAGTATTCAACCGCCACAAGGGTTAGTCTGGCAAGGCTAGTGATGGATTTAGAACGTTTTGAGAATTATCCATGGGGGAGAGTCGCGTTTAAGGTGCTGATGGACTCTTTGAAGGGCAAAGATATTTCGGGCTGTTACACTGTTGATGGGTTTATACAAGCTCTCCAGGTTTGGGTGTCCATAGCTCTGCCGGAATTGGGTGCTAATTATGGTAATCCCATACCAAACAGACCGTCTCCACCGATACTGGCTTACATGGGTGGAAAAGGACGCAGATGCTTTAAAGATGCTATCTGCAGACAAGTATTTACTTCAATCCTTTACTCCCACAATTAAGTCGTCTGGTAAGTCTTCCAGTAGGAAGACTTTCCAGACGACTTTCCACACGACTTTCCAGACGACTTTCCAGACGACTTTCCAGAAGACTTAATCATAAGTTAATCCGTCAAATATCTAAGTTCATATCTTATATTTACTGCAGACTACGGTGGTGAACTTTGTTGAGAAGGACTATGGTGAAACGTTTCCAAAATGGGACTCTGATGCTGAGGACCTTCCCGCGGAGAACATAATTAAAGTTATGTTTAATCAGAGACCGTGGAAGTGGACCATGGATTGCTGGGAAGTCACCGGTACTTGGGTCAATACAAAGCCGGTGGTTGTGAGTCCATCGAAGAAAGCCATAGTTTTGGTAGAAGAAGAGAGTTCAAGACCTCTGAAGAAAGCTCGTAAAGAGGCTAAAAAGGGGCACCTGCAGAGGCTAAAAAAGGGGCACCTGCAGCAGAGGCTAGTGAAGGGGCACATGCAGAGGAGAGTGCAGGGAAGTTTGCAGAGGCTAGTGAAGAGGTTCGCACAGAGGCTCGTCCAGAGGTTACTACGACTGTGCTTGGGATGACCAAAGAGGACCTTGAAAGAAATTTCAAGGACATATTTGATGCCATGAGGGAAGGCTTTGGGACGTGCCTTAAGGAGATCAAGCATTTGTCGGAAAGGGTGGAAGCAGTGGAGAAGAAGGTTGGTATCACCAAACAAGGGAAAATGACATCCTATCAACCCACTACCTCTCAACCTAAAGGCACATCCTCTCAACACACTACCTCTCTACCTAAAGAAACCTCTCCCGAGGTTAGTGAAAGTGTTAATGGGGAGAAGGATAAAACACCACTCGGTGAAAGTCGTAATGGGGAGAAGGATAAAACACCTCTGGATGAGAGTGTTAAAGGGGAGAAGGATAAAACACCTCTGGATGAGAGTATTAAAGGGGAGAAGGATAAAACACTTCTTGATGAGAGTGTTAATGAGGAGTCCGCATCTGAGAGCCTTGTTCTATTGGCCAAAAAAAACAAGTTTCACTCCAGCAGAGAAACAACAGCAAGTTGCTAGATATGAGGACAAGAGGGAAACTGCTTTGGCAATGGTCCGTCAAAAGACTGAGCGAAACAGGAAAGTTGCTGCCTCACAGAGATCTCCTTATACTGCAAACAAGAAAAAGCCTTCTAGAGGCTACAATCCCTTTGCACCACTTGACAGGAAGAAGTTGAAGGAGCTCGCCGATTGGTTGAAAACTGATCCGTAAGTGATTGCTTTTCGCATAATAACTTTAGTCTATAAAAACTAATTGCTTTTCAACATTTCGTGTTTACAGTCATTATAAAACACCTCTAGACAAGAAACCACGTACAAGTCCGACTTGGTGGTATCACATCCTTCGGACCCCCCTAGCTTGGCTGGAGGATTGTGTAAGTCGTCTGACAAAACTGATTACTAGATGACTTACTAAGTCTTCTACGAAGACGACTTACCAGACAACTTATGGTAAGTCTTCTATGAAGAAGACTTTCTATACGACTTACTATAAGTTGTCTGGTAAGTCGTCTGATATCTTCTGACTTGTATTATTTTATATGCAGCATATGGATGCTTGGATCGATCTTTTGAGGAAGAGGCACCAGGAGACGCCACACCTTTTCAGGAGTGAGAGAATATGCTTCCTTGATCATCTCTTTTCTCAACAATGGAGATTCAACTACCAGGATTTTAAGGATTCGAAGCCCGATGTCTCTGGTTTAGGAAGAAGACTCTCTGGTGGGGCGTGGGCTTATTATGCAGGCCAGTTACCATCATTTTGCCAGACGGACAAGGTTTGGGGGACGGATGTTTATGATATCTATTTGCCAGTGAACCAGAACAACACTCATTGGATTGCGCTGTGGATATCGATCCCTAAGAGACACATAGTCGTCTGGGACAACATTCGTTCATATATCTCCAATGCAGAACTGGATGTGATAATGGAGCCTTTTCTCCAGATGCTCCCTTATCTGTTTTATGAGTGCGCTACCATTGATCAACGTGACCAGTTAACAATGGAGCCATTCACGTATGAGAGACCAACCGATATCCCTCAGGCCAGAGCTGGTGATTGTGGCGTGTACACTCTGAGGTACATTGAATGTCATGCTCTTGGGATGCCATTTAACCAAAAAGACTTTGCTAAGTCCAACGCGAAGACTATGAGGGATAAGATGGCGATCGATATATTTAAAGAGCTTCCTGACCAGCATGAGAAAGAAAACGATGACATTGGAAAAAACGTTGGAACATATGATGTATGATAGATTAGGATTTGTGTATATTTGAACTTGATTTGTATTAGGGTTTGTACTAGGATTTGTACTTGAAATTGTAATTTATGATAGATTAGGATTTGTACTAGGATTTTTACTTGAACTTGATTTGTATTTTTAATGTAATTAGACGACTTAACATTATATTGGACGACCTAACAGAATACTGGACAACCTAACTGAATACATAGACTAAACACAAATTCTTAATACATGACAATTAGACGACTTAACATTATATTGGACGACCTAACAGAATATTGGTCGACCTAACTCTGGACGACTTACTTTAAGGTCTTGTGGAAGAATAAACACTACACGACTAACTTTAAGGTCTTCTGGACGACTCACTTGAAGATCTTCTGGAGGACTAACCTTCTGAAAGACTTACTTGAAGGTCTTCTGGAGGAATAAACTTTGGACGACTTACTTGAAGGTCTTCTGGACGACCTTCAAGTTAGTCGTCTAGTGGTTCCTTACATTGTGGTTTCGTATGACCAGTTTGCTTGCAATTTGAGCATCTATAAACCCTGTGTTGTTTCCTGGGTTTGGGGCCTCTCATCCTGGATAGATCCAACCAGGATTGCCATCTTGATTCTTCTGTCTTCCCGGACCACGTTTTACCTTCGGAGGCAAGCATGTGCGTTCCTCAACTTGTTGTCCAACACAAGGATATATATTTTCTGAGTATCCTGCAAACAAATAATCCTTTGAGTACACTGGACTTACAAGTGTGGAGATATGCAAACCAGCATGTATTCCAGCAACTATAGCATGAGAGCAAGGTATTTTCTCCACTGCATAAACACCACAATCACACTTTCCATGTTCCAAATCAACCACACAGTCCATTTTGCCACCTTTCACAAAGAATCGCCATCCATCAATTGGTTGAACCCTCATCGTATCCGCTATCTCCGATCGAACATCAAGCAAGTATTCAACACCACGACTATGGTGACTTGGGAGACTCAAAGAATCATCTCTCCTTTTCCAAAACCACTTTCCTAGCTTCTCCCTTATGTACTCCAATAGGAACTGAATAGGAAATCCTCTAGCTCGCTTCAGTGCGAAATTAATAGATTCTGCGATGTTGCTTGTTTTTATGTTGTACCTGTCCCCCTGAGAATAAACCCTTGACCATAGGGTGACATTGGCATCCTCCAAATACGTTGCAAGATCCGGGTTTGCACTCCGTATCTCAGCCATGGACCGGTCAAAATCTGAAACCGTATGGGCATAAGCAGCACCTTTCACCAAGTATAAGAGATATTTCCCTTTATACTTTTTGACAATGTTATCTTGAAGGTGATAATAACATATTCCTCGGGTTGCCCAGGGAAACACCTTGTCACACGCACTTTTAATGGCTGCATGCCGGTCGGAGACTATCACGAGAGGCTGCTCATCAGATAAACAACTAGCCAATTTTGTGAAAAATCATTCCCAAGAAGGGTCATCTTCAGCATCTACGATCCCAAAAGCCAATGGAAATATTTGAAAATTCCCATATTGGGCGGTTGCAACTAACATAGTACCTTTATACTTCCCATGTAGGTGAGTCCCATCCACCACAATGACCCTTCTCTCATACTTCAAACCTATGATAGAAGCTCGAAACGAGAAAAATAGATACTTAAATCTATTTTTTTCATCAAGTTCTATAGATGTGATGGAATCGGGATTTGCTAAGGAGATTTGCTCGAGATATGATGGCAGACGCGAATACCCATCTTCTGCTGATCCTCTCACCAATATTTGTGCATATACCAGTGCTCTGTATGAAGTGGTGTAATCAAGCGTCATGCCAAACATGTTCTTCATTGCATCAGTGATATGATGTGGATTCAACCCATCAATGATTCCAACACGATCAATGAAAAGCCTACCAACATACTTCGGAGTACAGTGTCTCCGCTGAGCGATTCGGTCTCCCACTGAGCATGTATGTGTTTCCACATACTTTGTTACCCAAAACGTGTTTGTTCCATGTTTCACACTCGCTCTCATCTTCCATCCACAACCACTAACCCGACAGGTTGCCACAAAGAGAGTTTTCGTTGACTTATATATTCTGAAGGAGAACTTACGCTTAACTGCTGTCAACCGCAGCTCTGAAAGCAGTGCATCCTTGCTAACAAAACTCTGGTTGACGTAGATATTGTTACCATTCGATCTTTCTCCTTCAATAGCATAAGTCTTTTTGAATTCTTCAAAACATATATCATCATCTTCTTCCAAATCCTCATCTTTAACCTTTCCATAAACACTGTAATCCTCACCATTCTCGTCCGCTTCAGCAACAATAGAGATATCAACATCCTTCTCCCCATCATCCTCCTCCCCATCATCCTCTTCCCCATTATGATTTTCATCTTCAACCAAATCATCATCATCTTCAAAAAACTCATCAGCTTCATCATCTTCATCCTCTTCTTCCCTGTCCTCTGAAACCGTTTCCACCTTGCTATGGCTTGATACACAAAGCCGTACTCCATGCATTTTGGTTATCTCGAGCAAGTTTCGAACTTGTCTATCACTTGTAACATGAATAGGAGGAGTGTCTGGAGCCTGCATCATTTCAGCTGGTAACAAGTAGGTTATCTCCACAGATTATGTGCTCATGTCCAGGTTATAATCTTCTTGAACCATTGCAACAAGTTCAGCATGTGTCGAACCTTCACTCAACAAAAATAGTCTCGCTCCTTTGAAATTATCAACCACAAAATCCCAATTAGAATCTTTCAAAAACCATTCTCCATACACTGCATGTAAATGACGCAACATCTGCAAAAATTCAAAATAAAGCACATTAGTAAACATAGAGAAAATGAAAGTTTACTAAACATTGACGCAGACGACTGACGGTTAAGTCGTCCGGAAGACATAGACGACTTAAGGGTAAGTCGTCCAAACATGTCATTTTTGCAATTGACTTTAAAATGAGACGACTTACTTATAAGTCGTCCGGATTTGTTTGTTAAGAAAAAAATTCTAGACGACTTACAAGTAAGTCGTCCAGGATAAACAAGTTAGTTTTGCATTTGACCGAATTGTGTCAGATATTTGACTTTTCCTGGACGACTTACAAGTATGTCGTCTCTAGGAAATCAATTTTTTTAATATTTTATTAAAACTAGACGACTTACCTGTAAGTCTTCTCAGGTTATTTTGCAATTCGAAAATAAAACTTAAATATTAAACTTTTCCCAGAGGACTTAATTTAAAGTCGTCTAGGTAGAGGACTTACTTGAAAGTCGTCCGAGAGAAGCAAGGTTTGACCAGAATCTCGGAAAAAAATCTGGATGACTTCGCTTATCCTGGACGACTTTCAGGAAGGTCCTCTACCTAGACGACTTCCAAGTAAGTCGTCTGGGAAAAGTTAAATATTTAAGTTTTATTTTCCAATTGCAAAAGTAACCTGAGAAGACTTACAGGTAAGTCGTCTAGCTTTAATAAAATATTTGAATTTTTGATTTCTCAGAGACAACTTACTAGTAAGTCGTCTAGGAAAAGTCAAAAAAGATCTGACACAATTCGGTCAAACGCAAAACTAACCCGTTTATCCTAGACGACTTACAAGTAAGTCGTCTAGAATTTTTTTCTTAACAAACAAATTTGGACGATTTATAAGTAAGACGTTTGTTTGCTTAGAAGACTTACCGGTAAGTCTTCTTCAGCCAGACGACTTACGGGTAAGTCTTCGACGCGAACAAATCTGAAAAAAAATTCAATTTCATACCTTTAACTAGTGAGATGACTTCCTAAGCACACATAGTCTTCTCCAACCACCCAGAAACTCAAACGAAAGTAACCCACGAAGAATAGTATGCTTTAATGGCTCTACCAAGCATAAAAATTTTAGAATCAAAAGCTTAAGTTTTTTGGATGAATATGGAGACAAAGTTAAAGAGATGTTGTTTTTTGTTCATAACAATTAGTGTCAATCAATTTTAGGTAGTGTCAATCAATTTTAGGTGCATTAAGAGCTTCAAATTGGTTGTTCATGGTGGTTGTGGTATTGATGGCAATGGCAATCTTGTAAATATTTGAAGATGATGAGGTTGAGAGAGTAAAAATGCCATTTTCAGAAGAAAAAAAACAAGAAAAAAATCAATGGCATTTTCGTAAATAATATGAACATATGGGGTGAATTGGACAAAATAAATGACAAAAAAGGGAGAGATTAGTTTTGTGTTTGACTTTGAGTTTTGAGTCAAATTTGCAAAAAGCCCTACTTTTTAACTTTCATGAAATTTAAAATATCAATTTTCACTTAAAATTTGAGTTTCCCGCTTAAATGTTAATTTCCCACTTATATTTCAATTTTCCGCTTTAAATTTAAGTCTTTCGAAAGACTTCCTAGAAGTTTTCTAGTGAAACTGCTATATGTTTGAATGTATGTAATATTTGATATTTTATGAATTTGACTAAGTTTTCTTAAGAAGTATTCTCTATTAGATGTAGTAAATTTGACTAATTCTTGTGTTATTGTGTTTTGCTATCGAATTTGTACCAGTAACTTCAATAATGCCAAGTACTTTTAGCAAGATAATATTGTATACATGAATATATTTACCAGTTTTTTCATTATTATTTCTTTAAATTTACAAAAGAATTCACAATTAAAAGAGTACACCTACAAATCACAAAACGACCATAAGCAAAATTATTATACATCATTCCTCCACAAAAACAAGCTTGCACTCCACTTGTCAAGAGAAGAGTCCATTAGAAGACTTCCACATTATATATTAGAAGATTTCCGAAAAAACTTTCCATAAGACTTCCTAGAAGACTTCTCAGAAGATTTCCCAGAATACTTCCCCGAAATCTTCCCAAGTCTGACTCAGATCTGAAAAACTTGAAAATCCAAAAACCTGAAAACTATGTAATTAAAAACCTGCAAAACAAAATGAATTACTGAGAAAGATATGAGATAAAAAATGATAAATTGATATAAAGTTTGGTGTCTTCAAGTTCTAAGAGACTTAAGAGAGATTGAAGAGTTTTTAGTTTGGGAAAAAGGTAAGAGCTTTAAGCAACCATAGACTTACCAAAACTTTGCCATAGAGACTTACCAAAATGCTCAGATCTGTTATGAAAGAAGATTATGAGAGAAAACTCTGCCATAAGTCCTCTAGAAGACTTTCGAGAAGACTTCCTTGGAAGTGTTCCAAGTCTGTTTCAGATCTAAAAACCTTCATATCCAAAAACTTTCCCTGAAATTTTTTTTATAAAATTTATAAATTATTTTTAAGATCAACTATATTAAACGATTTCCAGGAAGTCATCCAGACGACATACACAAACACAGAAGGCTCAGAAGACTTACCAGAGTTATATTCGTAAAAATAAATTCTGGTTTTTTGTTGGTCATAAATGGTTGATTGTAATTTCAAAAGACTTTTGGGTTACTTTTACATTTGATTGATGTTAAGGTATACTTTTAAATTTAAAATCAAATTTTAAGTTATATTTGACAAATTCTCCATAATATTTTATTAGATTGTAGATTACTGCACACAAAAGTCTTGCTAACATATAGAAATATATATACGTTATTTTTGTTCATATATATCATAATAATTACACTTTATATAAATATTTTTATCAGGAAATATTATAAACAATTAGATTTAGGATATTTTCTTAAGTTTCTGATTAATAATTCAATTATGACTTCTTAATAGTAGATTTTTTTATACTTCTCTTTTAATAGAGTAGATATTTTCTTAAATTTATCTCACATATACTGTCCTATATTATGGTTATTTCGATTAAAAGTTTCTAAAAAAAATGATTTTCAAAAACATTAAATCATTTGAACAGTAAAAAAATATAGTCAACTCATCTATTTAACAAAATCATAACTAATTTAGTCTTTATGTGCTCTGTTTTTCCTTGTTTTCAGTTTTCTTTGTCTGCGTTTCCGTCTTGTTCGATACTTCTCAAGTCATGTGACTTGTTTCATTATAATCGATTTTCCCTTGGCAAAAAAAAAAAAACGGATCAAACTTTAGTTTGATATTCTTTTAAAGACTGTCATATGAAATTCATGTAGCTCTACGTCAAATATCATTTAGATGATTAAAAACAACAATTACTTAATAATTGTACAACTATGTCATTCATGAACTTATCTGATTGATGAATACTGAATGATGATTCATTTTTTGTTCTGCAAACTAAAATAATTTATAACAATAAACGAATAGGATCTTTGTCAAAAAAGAAAATCAAATAGGAATATATGATTCAACTGGGGAGTTTGTTAAAAAAAGAAGTATTTCTTCAAAATCCACCTACAAAACCTCTTCTTCACAAAATTTTCGACATATATTTTTCATATTTATCCAATGAAGGGCCAAAACTGATACAACCGCATTATTCTTGTAATTTCATTATTATAAAAAACATCATTACGAGTTCTAGACAAATTATACATTATACCAACAAACACAAGAAAAAAAAAAGAGTCTGCTCGTATGTTACAAACAAATCAAGCCTGTGCATTAGCTCCAGCAACAATCTCAAGAATCTCACCAGTGATCTTAGCTTGACGCTTTCTATTATACACCATAGAAAGCGATTTCTTAAGATCCGATGCGTTGTCCGAAGCACTACTCATTGCACTCATTCGAGCTGCGAGCTCACTAGCCAATGACTCCTGTAAAGCCCTAAGAATCTGACTGTTAAGATACAGAGGCAACAAAGCATCAAGAATCTGAACAGGGTCTTGCTCGAACTGCAAGATCGGTGAGAAATCAGCAGTTGGTGTCCGAAAAGTCTCTCTTTCAACCGTCAGCTTCCCTTCTTTGGTCGTTAACCTGAAGAGCTCGTCTTCAGCAGCGTCCACACAGTTCCCATTAATGTCACAGATCTCTCCTTTGGGAGATAGAGGCAATAGCGTGTGGATCACGGGTTCTGATTTGACCAAAGACACGAACTTTGTGTACAAGAGCTCCACCTTGTCGACTTCTTCGCTGATAAACAGAGAGAAGACATCATCAGCAACAGCTTGAGCTTCTTTAGCCGTCGGTAAGGTTCCGGCTTCGAGGTACTTGTCGACGGGGATGTAAGGACGACGGAGGAAATAAGAGTTTCCCTTCTTTCCCACGCTAATGACTGTGTAATCAAGACCAAGACCTTGAAGCTCTTTGATCCTTGCCTCAGCTTTCTTGATGATGAAGTTGTTGAATCCACCGCATAATCCTCGGTCTCCTGTTACGACAACGAGTGCAACTTTCTTAACCGGTCTGATTTTGGTTAAGGGCACATCGATATCATCGGTCTGAAGCTGTTCGTTGATGTTGTAAAGAACTTCTACTAGGGTTTCTGAGAATGGTCGTCCATTGACCACAGCTTCTTGGGCTCTCCTGACTTTTGCTGCAGCGACAAGCTTCATCGCTTCAGTGATCTTCTGAGTGTTTTTGACTGAATCGATACGGTCTCTGAGCTCACGAAGAGAGGATTGGATTGGAGAAACAGAGGAAGATCTTGATGGGGATGAGTTGTGGTTTGGCAGAGGAAGTGGATTTAGAACTGATCGGAAGGACAAGGAAGAGGAATCAGAAAGAGATGGTTTTGATGAAACCCACATTGTTGTTAGATTAGTACAAGCCATGGTTCTTGATGATCTACCTTCAAAGAGAGGAGAGATGTTTCTTCTCTCTTTTTGTTGTGTTGTTTAGAATGTGGTTTTCTTTAACCTTATCTATGTTCTTTGATTGTAAGACAGAAGAGGTATTGAGTGGAGAGTAGAGCTGGTAATGGATGAGGTTTGGAGATAAGGTTTATTCTCCTTTAGGTTTTTATATTCTTCAACGTTGGACACATATCGTTGACGTGGTGCTGTATAAGTGGATTGTTTGAGATCTTTTGTTTATCAGCCAACCAATGCTTATGAGCTTTGAGTCTTTCCCACTGAGGGGAAATATCTGATAACTAGTTAGCGTACGGTGTTTTGGTTAGTCAGATACTTTTGTATTTTTATGCAGTTGAACACCATTATATGCATGATTCGAATGGCATCTCCTGCTGCATCGTCATAGTCACACAGCTTCTGAGCCGTTTATTGAAAAAAAAAAATGAATGTATTATATGAAGATATGAACAAATTTTTGTTTGCTTTCACTTGTTTTATTTTATTTATGCCACCAAACAATATTTTACCACGATCAAGACCAGCTAAATATTTAAAAGATCCTAAAGAATTATATCGTTTAGGAATTTTATTAATTTTTTATAATTTTTTTTTACATCTTTTTTTTTGACATCATTAATTTTTTTATATAGATTTTGTAATGAAAAATATATACATCTAAAATATTTTATGCGTAATTATAATATTAAAATATAAATATATAATTGAAGTCTTAAATTATTAAGATAAACAAATATACTCATGTTTATAAAAATATATAAAATTCGACCATATAAGTATAAAACTCTATTGTCGAATATCTGTCTCTATTTATATCACATAGGATGTTCAACTTGTTGGGTCATAAACCTTTATTGCATTTAAGGTTATAAGCAATCCACGCTAAGCCCTCCCAATGTCAACATGAACCTTAACTCATCTAAGAATTTAGAAGAAAAAAAAGTAGTCGAACTTGTGAACATTGGGAGCAGCTTTACATGGGTTTCCCATAACTATAACCACAAATGAAAGTTATGATCCATCAAATTCGACATTCTTTACTCATGTGAATTCACTATACCCTTAGTATAACATTCAACCAAATTTGGATGGTCCAAACCCATTACATGTATTAGGATTTGAATATGTTTCTCTTTTTAAACAATGATGACCACCTTCACCACACGTTTATGTAAAACCTTTATCCGAAATAGGTCACGGGACCTTCATCACCATTACCTTACCACTCGGTGCTAGTAGGTAGGCCATGAAATCTGGACCATCCATGCATTTAGGCTATGTTTATTCTTGGTTTTTTAGGTTGAGGTTTTTGATTTAATTTGATTCATTTTTTAAAAAAAAAATTTGGCTAAGAGACGATTTTTATGTAAGCAACGGTTCTTAGGTTCTTTTAGTTAAAACTAAAAAACGTCTCTTAAAAAAGTTAAGAACCTCTGCTAAGAGACTCTCAATAAACATGTTCTTAGTGTTTGCTTAGATAAAATATTATAGTATTAAAATATTGAAATTTTGGGTTTAAATGAATGGAAATTCCTTTGGGAATATAGTTTGGCCTATAACTTATTTTAAAATTCAAATAAAAAAGTTATTACAACATCAACATGCATTCCTGCGAAATACAAAACAAAGAGATAACAAACACAAAGGCTCTAGTTATGAAAGAATACTAAGAACCAAGCGGAGAGATATATGTGATTGTAGATGACACATTTGCTCCCTTGTTAGGGGTCAAATGATAGTCTCAATCTATGAGATTATAGATTTCGGAGTTCTGGAAATCATATTGTGAATTCTTGAATTCCTATCTTTCCATAAGGTGTAAACTGAAGCCTGAAAAAATTAACTTGAGAATCATGAGTAAGTTCTTATCCCTCGTGTCAGACCTTAACCACCTGAGGGTATCCTAGAAAAGGATTGGAGAGTCACACTAGCCTTTGTAGTGAAGTGAAATCAGACTTTTCCACTAAATTGACAATCTAAATAAAAATGTTGTCGAGATTCATTTGCGGCATCGCAAAGAACACAATTACTTGCCACCGCAATGTACCAATTCCTTAGTTTGTCTCTAGTATACATCTGATTCCAAGCTGCCACCCACATAATGGATGCATGCTTCAGAATCCTACCAGAAAATTAAACTAAACTATATCAATCTACTGCTTCACATGGATGATTAAGATGCTTCCAAGTCTGAGAAGTGGGATGAAGGGGGCTGCCTCTCCAATTTTCCTAAGAAAACTGTCAACAATATTAAGGATCAATCATATTAATCTATGATTATGATTGACTTAGGATCCTCATTGTTTTAGGAAACACTATATTCTCATTCATTGCTATCTATGTAAAACCCTACACCACCGCCAAGTATATAAGGCCTCCATGTACATGCTTCATTGATATATAAAATATAATAGCTTACATGGTATCAAGAGCTACTCGATCTCACAACTAAAATTTTTTTCCATCGTACGACTCCTCTAAACGATGACCTCCTCTACAAACACGTCACCAGCAGTTGTTACCGACAACATCATTGTCAACTCTCCAACACTTCTCACCATAAACATGTCTAATGTTTCAAAACTCTCTGCAACCAATTACCTCATGTGGAGCTTGCAGATCCATGCTTTACTCGATGGCTATGATCTGGTTGGCTACATTGATGGCTCAACCACGGTTCCCCCTGCCACAATCACCAATGAAGATCAGATCTCCACGAATCCAGCATACTCAATCTGGAAAAGGCAAGACAAGCTGATCTACAGTGCACTTATAGGTGCGATCTTCCCCTCCCTGCAGCCACTTGTTTCCCGTGCTGCAACCTTCTACGAAACATGGACCACACTGGCGTCTACCTACGCTAAACCGAGTCGTGGTCACAACAAACAACTAAAAAATCAACTCAAGAACTGGAAAAAGGAGACCAAAACCATTGATGTGTACCTTCAAGGTATCACAACTCGTCTTGATCAACTTGCCATTCTTGGAAAACCAGTTGATCATGAAGATCAGATAGATCTTATTCTTGAAGGACTTCAGAAGATTACAAGATGGTGGTAGACCAAGTTGAAGGTCGTGATGCTCCACCTTCGATCACTGAGCTTCATGAGCGTCTCCTTAATCATGAAGCTTAACTCCTTATCTCAGGAGATGCCGTTCACTCACCAGCTCCTGTCATGGTAAATGTTGCTCAAACTCACAATAACAACAACTACAGAGGTCAAAACAAAAATAGAAACAACAATCAGTGGTCACACCAACAACATCAGCAACAATGGAATTCACCTCCACAATTCAATCGAATGGACTCAAAGGTACCCAGACCTTACCTTGGAAGGTGTCAGATCTGTGGCATCCAAGGACACAGCGCCAAGAGGTGTTCCCAACTTTAATCTTTTCAGGCGACAACTCAACAACAACAGACTCCATCCGTGCCATGGAACCCTCGAGCAAACTTCACAGCTGCAAATCCATACACTGCCACAAATTGGCTCATGGAGAGTGGTGCTACACACCACATCACCTCCGATCTTGCAAATCTCTCACTTCACCAACCATATCAAGGAGTCAATGATGTGATGATTGCGGATGGGACCACGGTTCCTATCCAACAAACTGGTTCCACCACTCTCTCCACTCCTACACGCTCTTTAGACTTGCATATAGTTCCTTATGTTCCTAATATAAACAAGAACCTAATATCAGTGTATAGACTATGCAATTCTAATGGAGTTGCTGTTGAATTTTTCCCATCTACCTTTCAGGTGAAGCATCTGAAAACGGGGGACCAGTTGTTGTGTGGCCAAGCTAGAGATGAGCTATATGAGTGGCCTTTGAAAGTTCCTCAAGTCAATGCATCTGTTGCATATCCGAGTTCAGAGACATCACTCTCCTCGTGGCATTCTCGTTTGGGACATCCATCCTCTCCTATTTTAAACAATATTGTTTTCAAATTCTCTCTTCATGTTTCTATACCTTCTTAGAAAGTGTTTTCCTGCAATGGTTGCTTTATCAATAAAACCCACAAACTTTCATTTTCTCAGTCTACTATAACCTCTAATCGACCCCTACAATACCTATTCTCAGATGTCTGGACCTCTCCTATATTATCCTCTGAAAACCACAAATATTATCTTGTTATCATAGACGATTTTACTCGTTACACATGGATGTTCCCACTCAGGAAAAAGTCACAAGTCAAAGAAACCGTTATTGCGTTCAAGAATCTGGTTGAAAACTACTTTCAAGTGAAGATAAGTACCTTTTACTCTGATAATGGCGGTGAGTTCATGGCTTTCAAGCTTTACTTCTAGGCGAGTGGTATTTCTCATTTCACCTCGCCTCCTCACACTCCAGAACACAACGGTATTTCTGAACGAAAACACAATCACATTGTTGAAACTGGAATGACGCTTCTCTCTAAGGCTTATGTTCCTAAAAAGTATTAGCACTATGCTTTTGTTGTTGCTGTGTATCTCATTAATCATATGCCAACAGCACTGCTCGCGATGCAGTCACCCTTCCTGAAGTTATTTCGCACCTAACCGAATTACCAAAAACTACGAATATTTGTGTGTGCTTGCTATCCTTGGCTCAAGCCATACACAAGACACAAACTTGAAGATCGCAGCACATGGTGTGTCTTTTTGGCTATTCTTCCACCCAGAATGCGTACCTTTGCTATGATGTCTCCAATAACGTCTGTATGTCTCTCGTCACGTACAATTTGATGAGAATTGTTTTCCCTTCGCCGATTCAAGATCGCCTTCCTTAGTCACATACCTCCATGAGGAAGACCAACATCAATCCTCAATTCCACATACATTGTTACCCGTGACCACAGCTCCTTCCCCGTCGCCGCCACAACCCCCGTCCTCAGATCCTCACCCAGTTCAGTCTTCGTCGGAGACAAATCATCCGCCATCGTCATCGACAAATCAGGTATCGAATCTCATCCCCGTTCTCCTTATTTTCTTCCTTCTCTGAGCCCACTGCTCCAAATCAAAATGGGCCGCAACCCACGGCCCAGAATAACCAAACAGAACCCATCTTCCAAAATCAAACATCAACCCAAAACTCAGCCCAACAGTCCAACAACCACAACTCTGAAAATTCCTCTTCCTCTACTCTGACAGAACCTTCTCCTCCACCTCCGATACAACCTCAACCACCCCAAATTCAACAAAACATTCATCCCATGTCCACCCGAGCCAAAAACAGAATCACAAATCCCAATACTAAATACCTTTACGCACCAAACTCTACCAAAACACTGAACCCAAAACCATAAATCAAGCTCTCAGTGATGATCGATGGAGGAAAGCTACAACCGCTGAAATCAATGCCCAACTTGCAAACCATAGCTGGGATCTCTTACCACCACCACCACCCCATGTTACCATAGCTGGGATCTTTTCCCACCACCACCACCCCATATTACCATAGTTAGATGCCGCTGGATATTTACAACGAAATACAATCCCGATGGGACAGAGCTTCGTCCTAAAGCTCGTCTAGTCGCCAAGGGCTACAACCAACGTCTGGGTTTGGATTATGCCGAGACATTCAGTCCCGTGATCAAGTCTACCACAGTCTGAATTGTCCTTGGCGTTGCTATTTCTCAAAATTGGCCGGTTCGTCAATTAGACGTCAATCATGTGTTCCTCCAAGGTACACTAAAATATGAAGTCTATATGATGCAACCTCCGGGTTTTGTGGATCATGATTGTCTTCACTATGTTTGCCGTCTTCGGAAAGCGATATATGGACTCAAGCAAGCCCCACGGGCCTGGTACGTCGAACTCCAAACCTTTATCATCAGCTCTGGTTTTTCCAACTCTGTCTCTGATACCTCTCTCTTTATTCTCAAGAGTGCAAAGTCCATTGTCTATATATTGGTATACGTTGATGACAACTCCATCATCAAACAGACTCTAGATGCTATAGCTAAAAGGTTTTCCTTTAAAGATCATGAGGAACTCCACTACTTCTTGGGAATCGAGGCCAAACGCAGCGCCACTGGTCTTCATCTCAGTCAGCGAAGATACATTCTCGACCTTTTGGAGCGTACAAATATGACTCGAGCAAAACCGGTTCTCACTCCTACGGCACTCACACCCAAACTTTCACTCATCTCTGGCACAAGACTTTCTGATCCCACTGAATATCGACGTATTGTTGGTAGTCTCCAGTACCTGGCATTCACTCGACCAGACCTTTCCTACACAGTTAATAAGCTGTCACAGTTCATGCATGCTCCGACTTCCGATCACTGGAAAGCCGTCAAAAGAACACTTCGATACTTAGCTGGAACATCAGATCATGGCATTCTCCTACGCAAAGGTAACTCCATGATCCTTCATGCTTTCTCTGATGCGGACTGGGCCGGTGATGCGGATTGGGCCGGTGATGCGGATTGGGCCGGTGATGCGGATGACTTTGTCTCCACAAATGGCTATGTTGTATACATTGGTCATCATCCTGTTTCCTAGTCCTCTAAGAAGCAGAAGACCATTGTGCGTTCATCTACAGAGGCAGAATACCGGTCAGTGGCTAGCACTTCTTCTGAACTCAAATGGATAGCTTTGCTACTCCATGAGCTTGGCATCCGTATCTCTAGACCACCCACGATCTACTATGATAATGTCGGTGCTACCTATCTCTGTGCTAATCCAATTTTTCACGCCAAAATGAAACATGTTGCATTGGAATACCATTTCATTCGCAATTAGGTCCAGTCTGGAGCATTAAGGGTTGTTCATGTTTCTACAAAGGATCAAATTGCTGACGCCATGACCAAACCCCTTTCAAGAACAGATTTTACTTCCTTTACAAGCAAGATTGGAGTGGCAAAACCTCCTCCATCTTGAGGGGGCATATTAAGGATCAATCATATTAATCTATGATTATGATTGACTTAGGATCTTCATTGTTTTAGGAAACACTATATTCTTATTCATTGCTATCTATGTAAAACCCTACACCACCGCCAAGTATATAAGGCCTCCATGTACATGCTTCATTGCTATATAAAATATAATAGCTTATAAACAAGAGAATCAATGTTGACGATTTCATGAGGGGAGAGACATTGTTTAATTAATGCAATGAAAGGATCTCTACTTCGAGATGCCGCCAGCCACCAATCCCCATCAGCTATAGCATCTGAAACCACAAGTGCCCTGTTCAGACCTGAAACCTGTGGACCATTAAGGTGAATAATCGGACCAAGAGATGTCCAATTATCATCCCAGAATTTCACTGAAATCCCTGAACATATCTCGCATATGACAAATTGTTGAGCCAACTCTTACACACCTAACTCTTCGATGCACAAGGATCAATCTCACTAAAAATATTCTGATCAGTAAGATTTCTCCTCATCCAAGAAACCTACAATGATTCTCCTGCAACAAAGATTAACCAAATTAGTTTGAGGCCGAGAACCTTATTCCAAGCTTTTAATCTCCTCAAGCCTAGCCCCACTTTCTTTTGGAGAAAAAAACTATATTCCAGATTATATTTTCTCCTCTGGCTGAATGGTGAGAACCTTTCCACAAAAATTCATTACACATGCTCTCTATCTCCTCCAAACACTGGTTACGAAGAAGGAAAATAGAAGCCCAAAACGTTATCGTAGAGTAAATGATGAATCTAATAAGTTGAAGCCTCCACGCGTAGGAAAGTCATCTATGGCTAGACCATGAACCTTTTTCTGATGTTATCCAACAAAGGTTGGAAGTCAAAGTTATGTGGAGTTAAAAGGAACTCCAAAATACCTTACTAGAAATGACCCTTGAGCAGGACCTAACTGATTTGATATCGCAAAGTCAACAACTAGGCTTTTACCATCGAGGAACAATGCAGTTTTTGATTTGTTAACCCCCAACCCTGAAGCTGTTTTTGAACTCATTTAGAATAAAAGATTTTCCTTCTATGGCCATCGGAAAAAATCAAGGCACCATTGACAAAACTTAAGTGGATGAAGCCTCAAGATGTCATGAATGAGCCCCTTATCAAGCTTCTTAGATAGAACATCCATCACTAAGACAAAGAGAAGATATTACTACCTATGTTTCAGTTTACTTGTTGTTTTAGGTTTGTGCACACATATTAAGAAAATATTTAATTATATATATTTTCTAGATAAAAACACAATTACCTATACACCTAACCACATTTCAACCAATAAAAAATAGAAAATCATATAAAGTTAATAAATTCTGTACTGAAATTATAAAACAATACTTATTTTGAAACGAATTTTTTTCTCTACAATGGCAAATAAACAGAAATGGATGGAGTATATAAGAGCACCCAGCCTTAACCATCTAATGATTTGTTGTTAAAAAGATATAATGATTAAATATATTTAGAAAACAATTTAATCGATATCCATATAATATATTTTCACAAGTTTTAAAATCATACATGCTTAAAAGGAAAAATACCAAAGTCTTTGGTCATATACACATAATGGAGTGGTTACAACTTACAAGAAGACATAGAATGATAAGGCAGTTTCGAGATCAACAAACTCTCACGTCGGTTATTCCCTGTTTAGCTTATTCACCTCAGAATTAAAACAACAAGAACAAGAGCTTATGAGCATTAAGGGATCCTACCAAGTTTCCCTTTTGCCTGCAATTTATCTTCTCTCATCATCGCACAAAACTCCTCATAGTCTATTCTTCCATCCTGCACAAAACAGGCTAAATGTTAAACCCAGAAAATAACGAACAGAGAAATTATAAAAAGTTTTAAGAAAAAAAATAATATATATATATATATATATATATATATGTGTGTAAAAAGCGATTTACATTATCTTTGCCGACTTCTGATATGAGTTCTTTGGCTTTAGCTTCATCTCCTACAACCTCATTCATCAGTTTATACTTCGTTATGTACCTTATGTATAAACAAGCAAAATCACAATAATACGTTTAGCATTACATCTAACTACGTTTTCAAATCTTTATTTATCTAAACACAAACAAATGATTGGTGGAGATTAATTCATTAACTTACCCGCTACCATCCTTATCAAAGTACTGAAATGCTTTATGCAAATTTTCATCTGTAATCAATGCATGTCTCTCTATAGTCATTGAGATATACTCGTAGAGCTCCATCCTTCCATTGCCATCCACATCAGCCTGGACAAAGTTTTACCGTTATGTGTGTTTGATAAACAAAAAGTAGTTAAATAAATATGGTATTCTTGATACTCACGGCTTCCATGAGTTTCCTAGCTTCAGTTAGAGAGAGATTAGAATGAGACCCAGCTATATTCAGTCCGTTTCTGAGTTCTCCGTAAGTGATTGACCCGCTTCTGTCAGTATCCATAACCTCAAACATGTGTTTACAGTTTTTTATTAGCTCTTCTGCTAGACTTTCGGCGATAACCTGCAAAAAAAAAAATATACAAATCACAATCCAAAGTCGAGCAAAAAAAAAAAAAAAAAGTCGAGCAGTAAGGTTATGAGTTTTTTTTATTTGTTTTGAGTACACAATGAGATGGTAACTCTTACATTAAAAGCTAACTTCTTAAGCTGGTTCATTGCTCCGAATCTCTTCGTACGCAATAGGAGAACATTATCAAGAGGCTTATATGGAGCTTCGCTTTTTATCCAAGGATGTTCTATAGATCACAAAAGGATTGCTACTTAGAGACAAACATAAATAAACTCATACTATAGTTTCAGACAGAAGTAGCTAAAGACTTCAAGGTTTACATATTGTCATACTAGAACATATCATTAGAATTTAGAATCACAAACAGAAGGGCTTACCAAGAACATTTGAAGCAGAGATTCTGCTCTTAGGGTCTTTGGTTAACATCTTCTTGACAAGATCTTTGCCGCTCTCAGATACACAAGGCCATGGTTGGCTCTCGAAATCAAGTTTTCCTTTCATAATCTCAGACTCTACAATAACACAGATGGGCATGTAGATATAACTACAGATCCTAACCTCCCAAAGAAAATGAACAAATCAAGGTATGTAGTAGTGCTTAAGCTTTTACCAGTCTCAAAAGGGTGATTCCCGGAGAGGAGGAGGTATAATATAACACCTGCGCTCCAAATATCAATCTCTTTCCCGTAGCTTTTCTTTTGTAATACTTCAGGAGCAACATAGTACTTACCCTCAAATTTACCCTTCAGTTCTGTTCCTGCAGTTGTGAAACATACAAAAGAAACAAAGTTAGAACAGAGTCTTAAGTATCAAAAAACAGAGTTAGTAACAGAATCTGAACAGAGTCAGAAGCTCTGTTAAAGCTTAGGCGACATGATAAACTCTAAATACAGCCCGGCTCACCTTGTTTGATGTATACAGAAGATCTGAAGCCGATAGCTTTGAGCACGGTGTTCTCATTCTCAGTCGAGTAAAAGAAGTTCTCGGGATTGACATCACGATGAATCACACCCAACGAGTGACAAGTCTGCAAAGCATTCACAATAGACTTCAAGATTTCAGAAGAATCTTTCTCCGAGTAATAGCTAGAGGCTTCCATCCTACTGGATAGCTCTCCACCACCGCACAGTTCCATCACCATGTGTATACACTCTTTTTCCTCGTACACACTCTTGATACTGACGATGTTGGACTGGCCTGAAAGGTGAAGCATGATCTGAATCTCCTTCTTCAACGCTTCTTTCTCGTCCTTGCTTTTTAGCTTACTCTTTGGAATGGATTTGCAGGCGTAGCTTCTGCCTGTGGAAAACTCCTCGCACGTGTAAGTTGTTCCCAAGTTACCTGTGCCTAGTTCCTTACCGAAGCGATAAAGCTTTTTGATGTCTTCTAGCTCTCCATCCGACAGAGGTTGGTTCTTACTCCAGGAGCAACCCATTGGTCTGTGTGGGGAGAAACTTAGATCGTCAAAATGTAGATTCAGGAGCTGGGACTTTAAGATTTCATGGAAACAAACGTATAGTAACTTGGTCTTCTTTTTATAAGTGGTCTTGGTCCCTCTTTATAATATTTTTTTGTCAGCATTAGCAATTTAGTATATATTATATAATTGGACATACTCCTCGAAGACTTTGACTTTGGTCATATACGCGTACGAAAATTATGAGGTCTACGTACACAAAGAATGGGAAAAGGAGATGGATTCAATTTTTAACTGCCATAGGTGCGCACTGCAGAGAAACATGTTCAGCTAGCAGCTACTGGATTATATGAATATACACTTGACTGGTGGTATCAGACAGCTAACACTTGCAAACAATATGAAAAGTAACAGTTTTTTTCTTGGTATGAGATGAAAGCTTTTCTGAATAAAAAGTTTGTAGCCAAGAGATATAGTCAAACTGATTTGGAAAGGATGCAAAAACAATCTAGATCAGCTAAAGGACGTATTATGACATCCAAAAATGAGCCAAAGACCAATTAGGGACATTAAGTACAAAGAAAGTTGCAGCTACATTAAGCATATCTTGATGATTTGCAGAGCCCACCTTTCAAGGAACACCTCATGAACATGATAGAGCAATCACTCACTGTTGTGATGAAAAACCCACAACATAGGTCAGTCCCACATCCAAAATAAGGAGATGATGAACCAGTTTGTTATAAGAAGGCACCAACAAATAAGAAAGAAGAGATTGAGAAAAAATCGACAATTTGTTTCAAGCAGAAAACTTGGTCATTCAGCTGAAACAAGAGAGTGAATCAAAACAAGAGGAGATTCTATCAGTTATGTATGATCATGTGGCTGTTAAAACCCAAGCTGAAGAATGAGTGCTTGATGGATCACCTAAAGCTCATGAACATGCACTTACAAGTATGGTTAAAGAAGGTGATATCACTGAATCTTTTTTCTTGTGATCTACTAACCAAACCTTATGTATGGATTGAGATCAGCCTAGTGGAGCATCTTAGATTTGTCAATAGGCTGAAACACCTTGGTTTTGAACTAGGAGGAAGATTTTGTGTGCATAAAAGCATCAACAACATTCTAATCAAAATAGCAGCCGCATTGAAGTTTGATTTGGAAGGATTCTTGTATAAACATGAAGAATCAATGCTACTTTTTTGCTGATTCTAAGTTGAGATCATGTGATAAGAATTCTGAGAACAAGGCTAGTGTTTGGTATCAGTGGAGAGAATCTCAATATGAACCAATCAGATCAATGTTAAACAAGGAGCAAAAATTGCTTGATCAAAGTATTGCTTGTAATGACCATAGTCCAGTGAAGCATCTAGGACGTGTGAAAGATTTAAAAAGCTTTGTGTTTGAGCCTGTAGTGGATATAAACTTGCAAAAGAGATTTCACAACACCATGGTCAAAAGAGAAACAAAGAAGCAGAGATTGGACAGTACATTCTTCCTTAAAGAACTGAATTTGAGGGCAAATCCTTTTAATGTAGGAAGGAAGGACGCGACCTGGATCAGCTTAAAAGTAAAAATTTTGAAGCCAATATATGTATAATAAAGGCAATTGGTCTTAACACAGCCTACTGAGCTTATTGGAGAGATTGTTGGCCTTATTCGTGCGGTATTGACCGAGAGAAGGCTATGGGCTTTAATGATACCTATATAAAGAAAGAAATGACTATAGGCCAATATAGATGACCAGTATGCAATCTGAATGACCAGGAAATGGATGGGAGGAAGCTAGTTGGACAGGAAATGAAATGGATGGGAGGAAGCTAGTTGGACATGAAATGAAATGGACGGTTTGGTATGTTCGAGAAATGGATCGATCAACCGACATGGCCGAGAAATGGTTTGGAAATGAAATATGAAGAACAAGAGCTGGAAATGGATCATCAGGAGCATTCAAAATCTAAATACGTGTAAGAAGCAACTTGGTCGGGCCTGGATTGATATGGAATGATCCCAATGAAGACATAGTCGAAAAAGGGTCTTATCGCTCCGTGAAGATAAAGGATCGTACACCATGGCCCATCTATTGGTTATCCAAGTTTTTAAATGTCTAAAGACTTTATTTTTAATGCATTTGGATTTTTATTAAGTGTAAACCAATTAGGATTAAGTCTTGTTATCTTAAACCAATTAACAATAGGATTAGGATTTGCTTTTCACCAACCCGACTTAGTTTTTCTTTAGGGTTTTTGTTTTATGCTTTTAACAAGAAGTACCATGTTTGGTATCATAAAATTTTCATTCAATAAACGTATTCCTTTGTTGAAACCAGATCGTTCCTTGGAGACTCTTGTCTCTTTGTTCACGTTGGTGAATGATTCTATATCACACTAAGAAGCGTGATCTTCTGTTATCTATCTGAGACACCAAGCAGGGTGCACATGTGTCTCAAAAGAAGCAAAACATCCTTAGAGCCTTCCACAACTTTAAGGAGAAGACCATCCTCATCATATATCATCCACCCACACACCCTTCAAGTGATCCAAGGAGAGACATCCATTCCAGAGCCGTACCAAGTGGTATCAGAGCCACTTGAATGTTTGGGGATTTTGTTCTTAATCTAAATAATGTGATCTATCAAATACCAAGATGATCTTTCTTTTATTCTTTTGGAATCAATAGAAATCTTGAGAAGAAATCTGAGTGCAAGTCAACAAGGAGTTGTTGCAAAGAAGAGAAAAAGTTATCCAGATTCCGCCCTTCTTCGGAAAGTTCGATCCAGATACATACTTAAAACGGGAAAAGGAGATGGATTCAAATTTTAACTTCCATGCATAGGTGAACTGCATGAAACAACTTCAGCTAGCAGCTACTGAATTATGTGGATATACACTTATTGGCGGTAACAAACAACTATCACTAGGAGACAATATGGAGAGCAGCAGTTTTCCTCTTAGTATGAGATAAAGGCTGTCCTAAAGAAAAGGTTTGTAGCCAAGAGTTATGGTCAAACTGATTTGGAAAGGATGGAAAACCAATCTAGGTCAGCTAAAGAACGTGTTATGACATCCAAAGATGAGTCAAAGACCTACTATGGGCGTTAGGCATAAAGAAAGTTGCAGCTACATCAAGCATATCTTGATGAATTGCAAAGCCCATAGTTCAAGAAACACCTCATGAACATGATAGATAAATCATTCATTTTTGTGATGAAAAACCCACAACTGAGGTCAGTCCCACATCCACAATCAGGATATGATGAACCAAGTTGTTATAAGAAGGCACCAACAAAGAAGAAAGAAGAGATTGAGATAAAATTGACAACTTGTTTTCAAGAAGAAAACTTGGTCATTCAGCTGAAAAAGAATGAATCAAAACAAGAGAATATTCTACCAGTTATGTGTACGTGGCTGTTAAAAACCAAGCTTAAGAAAGAATGCTTGATGTATCACCTAAAGCTCATGAACATGAACTTACAAGTATGGTTGAAGAAGGTGATATCACTGAATCTTTTTCTTGTGATCTATTAACCAAACCTTCTATATGGATTGAGATCAGCCTAGTGGAGTATCTTAGGTTTTTCAAGCGGCTGAAACACCTTGTTTTTGAACCAGGAAGGAGATTTTGTGTGCATAAAAGCATCAACAACATTCTAATCAAAATAGCAGTCGCATTGAAGTTTGATTTGGAAGGTTCTTGCATAAACATGAAGAACCAATGCTAGGTTTTTCTGATTCTAAGTTGAGATCACGTGACAAGAAGTCTGAGAACAAAGCTAGTATTTGGCATCAGCGGAGAGAAGCTCAATCAGAACCAATCAAATCAATGTTAAACAAGGAGCAGAAATTGCTTTATCAAAGTATTGCATGTAATGACCATAGTCCAGTGAAGCATCTAGGACGTGTGAAATATTTACAAATATTTGTGTTTGAGCCTGGAGTGGAGCTAAACGTGCACATGAGCTTTCAAAACACCATGGTCAAAGGAGAAACAAAGAAGCAGAGATTGGACAGTACATTCATCCTTAAAGAACTGAATTTGAGGACAAATCCTTTTAATGTAGGAGGGAAGGCCGCGACCTGGATCAGCTTAAAAGTAAAAATTTTGAAGCCAATATATGTATAATACATGTACCAGAAAGGCAGTGGGTCATAGCACAGCCTATTGGGCTTATTTGAGAGCTTGTTGGCCCTATTCATGAGGTATTGACCGAAAGAAATATATGGGCCTTAATGAGACCTTTATCAAGAAAGGAATGACTATAGACCAATATGGATGACTCATATGGAACCTGAATGACCATGAAATGGATGGGAGGAAGCTAGTTGGACAGTAATTGAAATGAACGGTCTGGTATGTTCGAGAAATGGATCGATCAAACCGACATTGCCGAGAAACGGCTTGGAAATGGAAGATGGAATGGATCATCAGGAGAATTCAACATCCAAATTAGGGTAAGAAGCAACTTTGTTGGGCCTGGATTGATATTGAATGAGCCCAATGAAGACTTGGTCGAAAAAAGCCTTATCGCCCCATGAAGATAAAGAATCGTCCACCATGGCCCATCTTTTGGTTATCCACGTTCTTAATTTTTTTAAGGACTTTGTATTTAATTTTTTTAAGTGTAAACCAATTAGGATTAAATTTGGTTATCTTACACCAATTAGCAATAGAATTAGGATTTGGTTTTCACCAAACGAACTTAATTTTGGTTTAGGGTCTTTGTTTTATGCTTTTAACAAGTAGCACCACATTTTGTATCATTAACTTTTCATTCAGCAAACTTATTCCTTTGTTGAAACCACATCTTTCCTTAGAGACTTTTGTCTCTTTGTTCACGTTGGTGAACAGTTCTATATCACACTAGGAAGAGTGATCTTCTTTGATCCATCCTAGACACCAAACAGGGTGCACTTGTGTCTTAGGGGTAGAAAAATATCATTAGAACCTTCCACATCTTGAAGGAGAAGACCATCCTAATAATCTATCATCCACCCATGCCCCCTTCAAGTGATCTAAGGAGAGACATCCATTCCATGGCCGTACCAAGTACAATATTTGCACTTGTGGGGTTCAGATCATTGTCCGGTCCTAGCTGATACCCTTGCAAAACCAAAAGAGCTAAGAAAAAAAATTCAAGTTTGATAAACGATGATTGGATAGCGATGAAATTAGGCAAGTGATTCTTGAGGGATGGGACTCATCAGACATCCCTTCTCATGCGAATATTATGGAACACATTTCAAGTTGCCGCA
>CAJHQP010006930.1:0-35247 GCA_905132765.1 Moricandia arvensis | reverse complement strand
TTTTCATTTAGAAAGAAAAATAGTTCCTGTAAAAAAGATTAGAAACAAAAAATTACTTGTGTACTAGTGTAGTATGATAATTTTCATGTTTTACATACTTGACAACAGATTACGAAATTTCAATTATTATTCATATTTTTTTATATATCAAACATTTTCGCAATATTCTCTCTGTGCGTAAAGACACTACCTAAATTAGATTTATCCGTACACTATTTTTTTATTTATATATAGGGTTTAGTATTAAATATATATTCAAAACATCAAATTGTTTAATTTAGCTTATTTACAACGGACTGATACACTTTTAGAGAACTATACTACGGGGGAAATATTGAAATATATTTATCAAATATAAAATTGATATGAAAAGTATGAATTAATATTCAATCAAATGTAATTGAGTGAGAGAGATCTGAAAACCAAAATTAATGTTGTTTTCTGATTAATTGTGTTTTTTTGGCTAGAAATGAACCTTTTGGCCCTAAATGGTGAAAAAAATCAGTGGGAATATTAAATTCCTTATTATTTTTTACAATTTACATTATTTAAAATAAATATTTGTTACCTATAATTCCTTAACATTCTTTTCATATTTAGGGAATTGTATACTACATTTATTCCTTATCAAATTTGGAGAAGACATAAGTAATAGATAATCCTTTTATTTTTTCCCTCATCATTATTTTCCTTCTTATTCTTCATATTTCTTTCATAGTTATCCGTTAGAACCAAATATTTTTTTGTCAAAAAATAATACATATATATATATATATATATATATATATATATATTACCGTTTGTCAAAAGTAAAGGGATTTGTAACGGAAAAGTATTTTTCTACCAACAAATAGCTATAATAACTTTCTTAATGTGTTCTATATAATATATTTAAGAAGAAAATAGCTTTTCCAGCCATGTCCCAACATAGTTGTATATAAAAGTTCATTATTATCATAAGAGCCACCAAAAAGATAAAGCTTTGTCTTGTCCTTTCTTAATAAATTAAGCTTTAACCTAAGTAAGTCAGAGCATTTTACCCGGGTCCAAAAATTTGAATCGGAATCGACTAGGAAACACAAGTTCGGATCAGATATGAGTATTGAATTTATCAGTTGGATATTTTACCCGAATGGTTATTATTAGAACAAAACATTAAACGTTGGTTCTCGTGTGCTTTCATATACCAATACTCATGCATCCTAAAGTCAATTATTGTTTTGTCACCTCGTCTCTTCCACTCCCGGAAGCATCAGTTCTGTTTTTCAGTTCACAATCAAAACCCAAATACCTTATCATCCTCACTTTTAAACTGGAAACCCTAAACCAATTTATTCTAGCTTCAACGTCTTCACCTTCTGAGTCACCCCAAAATCAATCTAAGGTAAATATGAAATCGAACCCAAGTTTCTTAAATCTGGATAGTTGATTCAATTGTTTCACTTGATAGCTTGTTCGATTCACATGTAGATTGTTTGATTTTTGGTTTGTTGTGTTGCGACTTTCGTGATAATTTTTTTTGTTTGATTAACTTGATTTTTAATTATTGTATTGTGACTTGCGATGATGATGACCATACTACGATTATTTGATTCACTTGATTATTGATTTTTGTTTTGTTGCTTTGCGACTTTATTTTGGGTTTAAGGTTTTAATACTGTTTTTTCTTCAATATAGATGGCTTCTTGTGAGAATCTATTTGAAAGGGATGGCGATGATCCAATGCGTGGTGAAGATGGTGATTATGATAGAACAACTGATGAAGCAAGGACTCCAATTTCTCGTGTATTGGAACTGTAAGTGCTTCAAAACCAGCAAAGAAAACAAGAGGGGTTTGGGATCACTTCACTAGACTACAAGAGGAAAATGAAAAATCTAGGTGTAACTATTGTGGGAAGGATATGGTTTCTCCAACGAAATCAGAAACATCAAATTTGAAGAAGCATTGAATTTTGCATGCAAGGGTTTCAAAGTATGGAATCTGCAAAAAAGTTCAATGATCAAGGTGTTTTAGTTCCAGATGGTGATGGTGGTATTAGGATATCTATGTTTTCAAAAATAGTGCTTAGAGAAGCGTCTAATGAGATGAATATCTTAGGAGAACTGCCATTAGCTTGGGTATAAGGTTTAGCATAGTAACATTTATGCAACAAGGTTAAACTTTACAAGCCCATTCTAGGAAACAAGTACAAGGGATATAATTGAGATATATGTGAAAAAGTTTTTATGAAGAAAATTCTTGCGGATAATAGCCAAAGGCTCTCGCTGACAACAAACATATGGGTTGCTCCTTATACAAGAGCAAGTTATATGGTCGTAACGGCCCATTTTATTGACTATTGGTGGAAACTAAGGAAGATGATAATTGGGTTCAAGAATGTGTATCATCACAAAGGTGAAACCATTTGTAAGGTTTTGACTGATTGTTAGCAGAATGGAAGATCAAATGGGTGTTCAATATCACTGTTGATAATTCCTTAGCCATTAGTTCAGCTATGAGAAGATTCAAGGAACAATTTGTAGACAATGGAGATGATGCGTTGGTACTTAATGACCGGTTCTCCCTTTGAGGTGTGCTACTCACATGCCGAATTTGATCATCAAAGATGGATTGCTAGAGATAGACAATAATGTCAATGCCATTCAAAATGGCCTCCACTTTTTGAGGTCTTCAACACTTAGACATATGTCATTTGAGCAAAGAGTAGAATCATGATTAATCCAGAGAGTGAACTTGCATTTGGATGTAAAAAAAAAGATAAAATTCTACTTACCTCATGATAGAACAAGCTTTGAAGTTCGAGGTTGCTTTTGAGAAGATGGAGGCTAATTATAAGCCATATAATGACTACTTCAATGTAGATGAAAAACACATAGGACCACCAAGTAAAGCTGATTGAGAAGTTGTTAATAGGTTAGTTCAATTCTTGATCATATTTTACAAGGAAACTATGGTTCTTTCTGCTTCAACAACTGTCTTTGTACATAAGCTATACCATGCTAGAGTCACAGTGCAAAGAAACATCAGTTCTTTGAGTAACACACCTGGTCATGATGCCATCTTAAGGTCTAAATCTTTATAAACAATATTTCGATGCATTTGGGGAGGATGTGGAGATGAATAAACTTTTAATAGTTGCTGGTGTTTTCGACCAGAGAAAAAAGATGAAGTTTTCTACTAAGTGTTTTGAGAAACTCTATGATGGTGTAGGAAGTGTTCAGGTTACTCATCAAACCGGTGAGGTTGAGGATATCTTTAGAAGCCTTTTTGATGTGTACCACACCAATGTGAACAAGAGTCGTGAAACAGCAGCTGGTGGATCTTCTACTCCTACTCAATCTCAAGGTGTTTCTTCTCAGTCTCAAGAACAATTTGGTGAAGAAATATCTCAAAAGAAGGTTCTTGAGAATGGTATTACTTATGAGAGAATGAATGGTATATATATAATGAGATTTTTCAAGAAGCAGGATTTCAAGAAAAAATAGATGAGTTAGATCTATATTTGAAATAGAATGTGGAGAATCTGAATGTAATGACATGATCAAAGTATGATGTTCTTTCTTGGTGGGAGGTTAAGTAGTGTAAAGTATCCGGTTCTGTCTCTAGTAGCTAGGGATATACTTGCTATGCAAGTGTCTTCAGTTGCATCGGAATCAGCCTTTAGCACAAGTGGTCGACTTCTAGATTCAAGTAGAATTTGCTCAACCCATTACATGATCAAACTGATAACATGCACCGAAAAATAGTTGAAATGTAAGGCTAAAAGCAATAGAAAAGGATTCACAAAAAAAAAAGAATATATAATTAAGGAGATAGAAGAGGAAAATGTACTTATGAGAGGTATTTATAACCTTTTAAGCTTATGTTACTTAATTTTTAATGAATGCTAACTTTCACCATTCATATGCACTTATATGTATTGTAGAATTTGAACTTGCTTTAACATCTAAAGCCAATGTCCTTGATACAAACTTCCAAAGAACAAATGAGGTTAGTGACTTGTTTTGAACTTGTGTTATGACAGTAAGAAGTTAGTGTCTTGTTTTGAACATCGACTTGTTTGTACCTCTATTAATAGGCATGTGAAGTTGTAATATCAGACTTGTTTGTACTTCTGTTAATATGCATCTAAAGTGAAGACGAGTTGTGGAAGCAAATAAATTTGGAGAAGACTTTGATGAAATTGTTATTTGTTATTGTTTTCTAAAATTTTTTTTTGGTTTTATACATCATAAGATTTATGGGACTTAGTAATTTTGTGGCTGGGTTGTTGGAAAAACATATAAGTTTGATATGAGATTATGAATATTTGGCTTAGTGTTAGTTTTTAATCCTTTGTAAACAGGTTTACATGGGTAAATGTTTCGGGTTTCAGGTAAAGTTATACATGAACCACTGTAAAGACCCAAAACTCATGGACCGAACCAAAAAATAACTGAAAAACCTATAACCGAACCGAACTGATTGTGACCCAAAAATGACAGGTTTTGATTAGGTTTGCAATTTTCAGACCCGAACCGTGTCGGACTCGGTAGGACCCAACAAAACCGAACCAGAAAACTCTTAACTACCTATTGGATCGAAATTTTCTAGATCCGAAAGACTTAGAACCGACCCGAACCTGATCCTAGGACCCGAATTCCCAAGCTTAAACGCAAGGCTAAGAAAGTATATAAAATTTTAACTTTTTTATTTATGAAAAGAAGAATCGTTTCGTACATTAAGAAAATTATCTTATTAAAACATTACTACTCAACTGTTTTTAATGTCTGATATTTTTAATAGACTATCTTACAAAATTTATCTTAACAGAAATATATATAAACACATTAATTTTTTTACCAACATTAAATATATCACTAATATTTTGATAAAATCAATATTTAATTCATTAATTCAAAATTTAACTATTCTTTTCATATATTTTGCATTTAATCTAAATTTATTTCGAATATTTTATTCAAAATATTATAAAAAAAATATTTTAATTTATATTTTATAGATATTATATAAATTTGTTAAAATAAAATAAAATTATAAATTAAAACTACATCGTTTTATTTTAAACAAAAAATTATTATATTCTTAGTATATATATTAATATAATCTTAAACCAAATAATAACATTTACCTTACAAAAATCTACAAACCGGATTAACTTTTTTAATTAAATACTGTTTTATATACAATTTTAATGTGTACAATAAATAATAATAGCATAAATTTTATAATTCTATTATATATTCCAAAAATTGAAAACATCTTTAATTTTTATTTTTATAAATAAATTTTACATTCTATAAAATAGAAAAAAATAAGTGAATCATCTCACTTTGACCATGCACCTAAGGTAGATAAGCTCATCAACCCTACTTCACTTAAGTGGAACTCGTAGGTTATTCGATATTTGATGGAACGAGAGAACACAAAGATTATTGAGAGCATTCCATTATGTTGGTATGAGACTGTAGATAGAGATGAATTACATTTTACACAATCGGGCAAATACACAGCAAAATCAGGTTATGAAGTAGATCACCTTTACCCGGATCGACCTCCTCTTGCTTACGTAGGTTATTCAATATTTGATAGAACCAAAGGACGCAATGATTATTGAGAGCATTCCATTATGTTGGTATCAGACTGCAGATAGAGATGGATGACATTTTACACAATCAAGTAAATACACGGTAAAATCAGGTTATGAAGTAGATCACATTTACCCAGATCGACCTCCTCTTGCTTACGGCCCATACATAATGGTGTCGTGTGCTCATTCCTGGAAAATTTGGAAAGAGGCCCAAATTCCACAGGTGCATAATGAGTCTCATGTTACAATTATAAGGACTAGCAACGAAGAACACAAAACATCCCTCCATGCATAGAAATTTGGTGTTTTACTGATGGATTTTGGAAGAATCATGAATTATGCTCTAGAAATGGTTGGTATAGTACTTTAGAGGGTTTTGAAGGATTAATGGGCGCCAAAAATACCAGGAACATCCTTTCCCTTCTCCTTGTAGAACTGAAAGCTTTCATGTGGGCGATGGAAAGTATGAAAACTTTGCAACAATTCCATGTAACGTTTGCGACAGATTGTTCTGAGTTTATGAAGTTGGTTTTGGAACTAGAAGAATGACTTTCTTTTGCATCCTACCTCGAAGAAATACGACAGATCAAGGAAAGTTTCTAAACTTTTCAAATCATGCATATTTCTAGGGTTAAGAACACAAGGGGAGATAGTCTTGCACGTGGTGTTCGCACTCAACTGTCTCAATTTTCTTCATTGACGCAAAATCCGTTAGTTGGTTAGCAGAGTCTTAATCGAATCTGTTTATATCTAAAACAAAATTGTTAACACAAATTAAGTTATTACCAAAAAGACAAATATCAAACTAGTAAGCAAATTAAGAATTAAATCAAATATATATTTTATTAAAGTAAAAGTTTATATAAAAATAATTCTGCGTTTTTAAACTTTGTAGAATTAAGATATTTTCTAATATTCAATACCATAGATACATTTCTGAAAATAAATATGATAAATAATGTAGGTATATAAGTTTTTTTTAAAGTTATAAATAATTAATGAACCGATATAAATTGTTTAGATATAACAACATCATCATGCAGAAAATCCCGTTAGAACATTACCAAAATGATCAACAATTTTCTTATCAAAAAAGGGCGTCAGACAAAAAAAAAATTCTTATCAAACCGTATTTATAGAGTACCTTTATAACACTACGAGTTTTGTTTATTTTATTTATCTATATGAAAAAATAAAAGATGGAGTCAGAAATCAATAAATTGGATTTATTAGATAACATCTACACAACGATTTCTGTCGATTTTATTAATTTTGCACAATCTAAAATTTGTAATACTTGCAAACTTTCCTATTAGAGCTTTCAAAGAAACAAACCAGTAATCTAACTAAGTTAAAAAAAAAACCAGTAATCTAACAGGTATTTGGGCGTTACTTCTCTCGCACAATATATATTTTAAAACGCATCACAATGAACCATTAATGGTTTGATGGATAGATAATTATGAAATCTATTAAATACCAATAAGAAGAGACGGGATGGGTCTATACATGACACGTGAAGTAAACGACAACATGGGATAGCTTTAACTCTTCAAAAATACTCTAAGATATCTTTAAAATTGTTTTTGTTACAAAAATAGTTTTCAGTGAGAAAAATTATTTAAATAAATTTTTATTTAGGGTGTAAATATACACATTAGGGTTTAGAGTTATGAGGTGGATTTAAAATTAAAAAAAAAATATTTTCAAAATAAATAGGGTTATTTTGGCTATTTAGGACTCTTTTGGTGACAAAAAGTTAAAAATTTATTTAAGAGAATTTCCAATAACTATTTCTATAATTTTTAACCAATAAAACTTAAATAAACATAATTATATATTTTTTTGAAAAATTCATTAAATAATACAGTGAAAATATAAAAATATATCTTTTTGATTTTTCTTTCTAAACTATACATTCCTTTTGAAATAAAAGGAATACATAGTACGAGTGGACAAATAAACTGAATCCGAAAATCCGAATCGAATCTAATTCGAGAAAAAGAGTGCAAACCGAATTGAGGCCGACATAAATACCAAATAAGTCTTTTCTACGGTATTTTGGGTTATGAATTTACTTAAACCAAACCCAAATATGTTTAGATATCTGAAAATCTTAACAATTCAGAATTCGAAAATAAACTCATACCAAATCCGAACTTAATCTCAAATAAATACTCAAAATACTCTAAAATACTATTGAGTACCTGAAATAAGTATCTATTATATGAACTAGATCATTTAACCGCGCTACGCGCAGATATGTATATTGATGATTTAGTATAAATTGTATGATAATTTAAATTATTAAACATAAAGAACTTTTAGATTTTTATTTTTGTTAACATATATTTAAAATATTGATCATTTTAATATTGTTTTATGCTAACTTTTATTTATATATCTATTTATTTGTTTTATGAAATGTATAAGTTGTGTTATAAATATATTGGTATCATTTTTTGTCATCATTGGTAGCGTTTATAAAATATAATTTTACCTTTTAAATATTTTATAGATTTTGCGGTACAAAGAAATCTGTAGTATAGTATTGTAATAACTTTTAGTATATCCTTTAAATATTTCATATTTTTTTAATTATTATTTTTATTTTACAAATACCCACAAATGTATGATTGTTCTTTTTATTGTGTATAATTTTTATATGCATGAATTTTATTATATTTTTCAAATGTATATTTGATAGTATAATATTTCTATTTTAAATTTACTATCACAATAATATTTAATGGACTTTAGTTTATATTAAGTAGTTTAATTTCTAGATAATAAAAAACAAAAAAAATATAATTAATTTTAATTAATTATAAATAATATTTTAAGAAATATATAATATAAAAATTTAAAGTATTAAATCTCTTGTTATATCTGATGTTATTAACTATATATATATGTAGTAATGAAATGGATATGAGTATATAATGATGAAATAATAGTTTATGTTTTACAAAAATATATTTTGGTGCAAATTTACGATAAAATAAATAATATGTTTATGTTTGTAGTCTTACATAAAATTTTATAAGAATATCTGAAACTGTTAGAACATTTGTAAATATTTTCATAGTTGTTAACTATATCCAAGAAGATTTTAACATGTAAATCAGCAGAGAGTAAAAGATGTCTTGTCCTAGATCATTTCTTATGTAGAAAATAATCTGAGTAGCTGTTTGAAAATGAACTTTACTTGAAGCAAACATATACCGACAAAGCTTATGTACAACATAAATATCTGGGGTAGTATGTATGAAGCACAAAAGTCTTCCCAAATTAAACTTTTAAATAAAATGATCATCCAATAGCTCCCCATCTGATTCGATATCATAAGAGGCATGTTGAAGACAGAAACTCGATGAACGATGAAATAGAGAAAAAAGAAGTTATAAACGCGAATTCTGAATCAAGGAACAAAATCGCCGAAGATTAAGGAGCTCGAATCAAACTCTGAATCAACATGATGAATCGGAATATGAGAGAAATTGCTATGATACCATATTCGATCAAGAGAGATTGAGCTCGAGCTGAGAGAGAAAAGAAGAAGGTGAGTTTGTGTTGAACTTATTCAATGTACAATAAAATATCTATAAACTAATAATGTTGGGACTATGATAATTTATTGATTTATATAGTTATTAATTTTTATTGCCCGAATGAGCGTTTTTTCCGAATAAAGAGGTGAGAAGCTGGCTCTTGTGTCTCCCCCCCCCCCCCCCCCCCCCATCAATCCATCAAAGCCTTCGAGCGTACTATGCCATCCTTGTTCCGGGTAAATATCTGATCCTTTCATGAACTATCCATAAAACACTATCTTCCCAGTGTATAGGGTAGACATGCCACATCTAATTCCCTATATTGGGTGACCACTTGTTTGAGGGATGCATGGGCCTCGGCCAAAAGTAAAGATTCTGCCAATTTGAGAATATATCTTGGGTTAATATTAATTTGCTGAAAATCTTGTGGTTTTTTTACTCTCAAGATATACCATAATATTCAAGCACATCGATGATCTTCCAGTTGGGCAAAGGAGTGTATGAGGAATATACGACAGTTTCACATTACATTTGCAACAAATTGTTCTCAACTTGTGAAGGTGGTTTCGAAACTAAAAGAATGACCCACTTTTGCAAGTTAGTTGGAAGATATCAAGATATTGAAAGGAAGTTTCAATTACTCAGAGTTCATTTATGTACTCCAAACTCAGAATACAAGGAGGGACAATCTAGCACGCAGTGTCAAAAAACAATATTTTTTTGTCGTTCAGAGAGTCTTAATTGAGTCTACTTAAGTTGATGACAAAAAAAATATTATATATTTAGATAATGTTTCATTTTCTTGATTTATATATTTTAGAATATATATTTTTTTATTAAAATCAGAAAATAGTTGATTTCATTGTTTATATATTTATTAAAATTTATAAAATTTAAATTTAAAATCGTTTTATTATATTGATGTATCATTAAATTTCAATGTGCTTTAAACATAAATTTATCAAATATTATAAATCTTAAAAAATGAAAATAAATTTGATTGTGAATATAAAACAAACAAAACAATGTATTATTGTAACTATAAATGTATAAAAATTATTAATTCATAATTTTAGTAGGACTATATATATACATGAAGTCTCTTATAAATTATTATTATCTTCTCATTTTTGTCATATTTTGAATCGACCGAACTCAAGACTCAAAATTTTATTATGTTTATCAATTTATAAATATTAATTTATAAAGTTTCTATCGTCATATGTTATAACGTAACCAACATCTTAGATATATATATGAAGAGCCTAACCAGCATTAACCATACATAACCAGTATATGAATATAATAAAGTGGTTTAATATGGATACAATCGCACAACATTGAAATCAAAGATTTTTCGAGGAGATTTTTTGCCACTTTTAGTCGACACTGCTAAACTCGCATTTTGATATGTAGTGAGCTATGGAACATATTTGATAATCTTTGCTAAGAAAAAAAATACTTCCTCCATTTAAATATGATCTTTGTTTTTTTTTTAAAGAGTTGTTTTAAAAGATACTTTTTAAGCGAGTCCGGGGAAGGACGAACTTTAGATTATATTCCAACAAATGTAATTTCAACATCTCTAAGTCTATTCCATCATTTAAAATATGTCATATGTCATTACTAAAATAATTTTTAAAATCTTTAGAAAATATAGTGGTGCATCTAAACATATACTATACATTTTTTATTAAACCATAAACTAATTATTAATATATAATTTTTTTTCATTTTTCCTTTAAAGATACAAAATTACCTAATGTGATTAAATGTATATTAAAATTAATCATTTTTATTAACAAAATTTTGATAAGATTTTTTCTATTCTCCACCATTTTTATTTATAATATTAAAATAAATTAAATAATCACATTAACTATATAATAAAAACATATAATTTCTGTATAAGTTATATATTGAATTTAAGAAAAAAGACTCAATAAATTTGTTAAAAGTCCTTCATTGACAAATTTGTGATCAATAGTTTAATTTTTTTAAATAATAAAATACAAGTTATCATAAAATCATATGAGTAGAAATTCTCATTTAATAGATATTAAGATTAATATATATATATATATATATATATATATATATATTAATATTTTTAAGCTACAATACATACACATAAAAAATATTTTTAATTTTGCAATGAATATTTTTTGAGAATTTAATATTTTAATCTATTTTTTTTCATTAAATTTTAAATGATTATAAATTAAAAAAAATATTAAAAGTTCCACGTTAAAAATTTTGCTACTAACAATTAAAATTTTTGTTATGAAAATACCAATTATTATAAAACTATATGAGTTAAAGCCTCATTTAATACATATTCATATTAAAACATACATTTTCAATGCATCAATTAATGTAAATTGTTAATTTCAAAGTGTTTCTAACAATTTTATTGGTTGAAAATTATGAGGAATAGTTAACAACAGAAAATAATGCATTGGTAACTAAAATTTTATATGTTTTCTTAATAAGTGTAAAAATTTCAAAACATACATCTTATCGAAACAAAAAGAGTATTATATATCGAGTGTTTTACACTGCAAGTCAATTTTGGAATTTTTATTATAGTGTATGTCACATTTTGCTACACACACTTTTCTCAACTAAAAGTTTAATATTTTACCAATTAATTACAAAAGACATCTAACTAAACAAAATTTTAAAATTATATTTTTTACATACTCTCTCTCTCTCTCTATATATATATATATATCTTTCTCTTTCTCTCCTTTCTTTCGCAACCACCACCTGCAACACAATCTTATGTTTCTGAAAATTATGCTTTTCAACCACCGAGAATTTCAGCCAAGCTCGATTGCCACGCCGTCGTGGTTCCTATCCTCCTTCGCCGTGAAATCAACATGAACAGCTTCCTCCTTCACGTTGTGCTTTGCAACTCATCTCCCTCGCGTTGTGATAGTAGCATGTGGTGGTCTTGATGCTCGGATTTTGCTGCGGTGGCCGCCGGTTCAGTCGCACAATGAAACTTGAGCAACAATGGCCAAATATCATATTGTTTCATGTTTGATCCTTTACTTTTTATGTTATTCTGAGTTTGGATAATAACAATCAAAATTGCACATACATCCTCTTTAGTTACCCTGAAACTTCTAATTTTGCAATCTACCCCCTACAATATACTTCTCATACCAACTGGGTTCCCTTTTTATACCTTGTTCTGACCACAAATCAAACAGCTCAATTTCTAATTGAATAAAGTCAAATAAAAAAGTTTTATATTTTATTGACAAACTGTGTATAAACATATTTTTTAGCTTTGTTATGGAATTTCAGAATTGTAATAAAATTTGTACATATATATATACACATTACACTTATGTACATAATCGATCCTATCTACATATATAATAATCCACAAGTACACAAGTTAACTTGTACATCTTATAGATATGTTACATATGTTTGTAAGTTTCAATATTTAAACGATCAAATATTGTCAATGTGTTAACACAATTTTCATTGCCCACGTGTGATATGTTCACAGAAAATCACATCTACACTTGTCTATTTGTACAATTTATGTATAATTATATATACATATGTATGTGTTTCGTGTATATTTATGTGTACATGATCAGGTGTACACAAAATATTCATTATCCGCATGAAAAACGACCTATATATACACCAGCTAACTTGTACGCATGATAAATTTGGTAGATACATTTCACATTTCATTTAGATAAATTTAGAGTATCTTATTTTAGTTAATTTAGATAATTTTAAATATCTTTATGTGTGTGTATTTAATTTTAATGGTTTTTATGACCTTAAGTCTTATTTTAGTTAATTTAGATAATTTTAAATATCTTTATGTGTGTGTATTTAATTTTAATGGTTTTTATCATCTTAATTTAATTTATTTTTAGAAAAATCTATTAGCTCTATATTGATATTTCATGATTTAATGAGTTTTACTCTTTTAATTTAATGAAAAGAAATCCAACATATTTATTCATTTACATTTGTCAATGTAGAATTTCTATTTGCAAAATAATTTTTTTGAATATCTTAATTTATTTAGTGAGAATCTAACTTATTTACAATGGTCCATGTATATACTATAATATATATATTTGTACATTTGTTTTTGACATGGTTTAGAATGCACAATTCAAAGTTTGGGATAAAATTAAGAAGATATTTATGCATAATGAAAAGTTTATGGGCCGAAGTGAAAACCATCTAAGATTCTGAGGACCAATAGTTTCAATTATTGAGAGGTTTGAAATGCATAATCTTAAAGTTTGAGCTGATTTGAAAGGATGTTTCTCAAAGTGTAAAGTTTGAGGCCGAAGATGAAAACAACTAAAAATTCACCATTAGAGGAGCTCTCGAGCTTCTCGATCTGAAGATTGCCTCGACGTCGAGAAGCGACTACTCCAGAGC
Source organism: Moricandia arvensis (assembly GCA_905132765.1). Lineage (NCBI taxonomy): Eukaryota > Viridiplantae > Streptophyta > Magnoliopsida > Brassicales > Brassicaceae > Moricandia > Moricandia arvensis. The sequence continues at coordinate 21,674 of CAJHQP010006930.1, read as the reverse complement.
TTTAAGACATGCTGTCACGGCTCGAGCCTAGGTCACACTGGCGATATCTAAGCATAACCGCGACTTGGTGATGAATCGCGACAAGTAAAGTTTTTCAAGGATGAGTACATCTAGTGGTCTAAAAAAGTACTATCGTTGGAATGAACCTATCATGATTCTCGAGGAAAGAAGGTGAACATTAAATCACAAGAATTTTTTTAGATGAGTGACGAGGATTGGAGCTTGCGGTGGTTCAAGCTTATACGACAGGAAGATAAGAAGCTCATGGAAGATGATGTTGTAGAGAATTATTGTTTTAGAATTAATTTTTTTTGTTAGAAATAAAAGGAAAAAATAAGAAAAAAGGGAATTAGAAAAGTGTTCAGTTAGTCAAATTGTGGTTGGATTTGAACTGAAAATGTTAAGACTAAAGTGCTCTTTAAAGAAAAGTGTTTTAGTAGAACAAATTGTGGCATAATTAAATTAAGAAGTCAAAAAGTATCCTATAATGTAAATCTTTCTTATATATTTATGTTAATAGTATTGTCTTTTCAGTTATGTAATATATATTTATTATTTTTTCATTTTATACTACATAAAAAATTTAAGATATGTTATCAAAGTCAAGAAGGTAACGTGAAAGAATAAGAATGGAGCCCATTTCATAAATGATTACAGTAATATTTGTCTATGAGTTTGCCTATATAAGGAGGTGTAATACGTTGTAAGAAGAATGCCCCTTCCGAACGATAATAATATAGTTTCCTTTCTCTTGGTATGATTTTCCTCCTGCTTCTTATTTTATATACATAACTTTGATACGAATAAAATATATATGATAAATATATATATACATAAACTTACAAAACGAAACGATATAATCTAATATAATTATAACACGTTATCAGCACGATCACTCTATTATTAAAATTTTGATTATAGTGTTCGGAGTGGGGCCTCCATTTTTATTTGTTACGTTTATGATTATCGGAGTGCGGCCCTGCCGCCTCCAATATTATTATTAATTTTATGATGGCTGCTTAAGGCACCATAATGGTCGGTATACCACCTAAACATTTAAATTTATTGTTTATAACAGATTAATTTGTTATCATAATTTATTACTATCACGGTTGATTGATCACCTTTATTTATTTAATTTTAAATTTGATACGGAAAATTTTATCACCATATATAACTAAATATATTTTAAGGAGACACCTATATTTAAACTTTTTTGTTTAAACTAATAAAGTTTATAATTGCTTGCTAATAATTTTTGATTCATTTTTAGTTTATGCTTTTACTTCCAACGGTCACTAAATAAATAAATTAAAAAAAAATTAATTACTTCCAAACGGCTAGTTAACGGCTAATGAACAGTATTTTAAAAAAAAATCTATAAATACACTAACAACTTATTCGTTTCATTCCACATTTCTCCAAATTTCTATTCTACAAAACATTCATTTTCGTTAAAAAAAATGTTTAATCCGTTGTTAGTTTTTGTAATTGGCTTTTTATCAATTGCTTTCTATGGTTTACTCGTTGGAGAATTCTCTCCCAAAGAAAATGTGTTTATTTTCATTTTGATGTTTTATGCATATGTATTCCTTGTAATTGCACTATTTATCCTTACACCTCGATTATTTTAATAAAATAATATTTCTAATTATGTTCTTTATTATTATTATTTGATTTTAGAAATTCAATGACAAACATCGAGAAGCTCCAATTTCCCGCTCTAGACATCACCCGCACCAACTACATTTCTTGGGTCACCAATGTCGAACTTCATCTTGAATCTCTTGGTTTATCTGAAACCGTTAAAGAGAATAATACTTCAACGCCTCAAGAAAAGGCTAAATCGGTGATCTTTCTTAGAAGACACCTTGATGAAAGTATCATTTACGACTATGCCAACATGAGAGATCCTAAAGAGTTATGGAAGTCCCTGAAAGATCGTTTTGATCATCAGAAAGACATAACACTTCCACTTGCTCGGGATGAATGGTAAAGTCTGAGATTCCAAGATTTCGACAAAGTGATGAATTACAATTCTGCTTTGCTAGGGATTGTGGCAAAATTGAGATATTGTGGTGAAACGATCACCGAATCTCAAATGCTTGAGAAGACATACACCACATTTCACAAGAGCCACATCACCCTGCAACAACAGTATAGGTTGCGGGGATATACTAAATTTTCGGATTTGATTGTGGCGCTTCTCATAGCAGAAAAGAATAACGAGCTTCTGATCAAGAATCACATGACTCGTCCAACTGGTTCTAAAGCATTCCCTGAAGCAAACGCATTAGATGCGAAGAAACCAGTGAAGGAAAATAAGACTTTTTGGGGTCGCGGTCGTGGCCGTAAAAATTACCGTGGACGTGGACGAAAGTATAATCCACAAGATAGGAAGTCATTCCAGTGGGTCCGCTCTGAGCAATCCCCTAAGGGAAAAGAACACCAAGGAAGTACTTCTCAGAAGCGAGAAGATGCTTGTTTCAGATGTGGTACTAAGGGACATTGGTCTCGTGTATGTCGTACCCATGCACATCTTTGTGCTCTATACAAAGAACTCGTCAAAGAGAAAGGAAAGAAGGTAAACTTTGCGGAACATTCTGAGGGTACACTGCACCTCGATGCGTCTGACTTTGTGAATAATTTTGAGGAGACCGCTATCACAATGACTTAAGTACCCATCATTTGACTCTTTAAATTTCATAATTATACCATAAATAATTGTTGCTCGTGGAAGATTAATGTTTAATTATTGTGTTCTTTCACCTATATTTATGTATAATTACTATGTGCTTGATGATGTATAGTATTTTATGAATTATGTTATCTTATTTATGTTAACTCTTTTGTTTGTCTCAGAAATAACATTACAAATGAAGCATGAACTAATATCAATGCTAGATATATTTGTATTCCAGATAGTGGGACAACACATATTGTTCTGAAACACAAAAAATATATTCTGAACTAAAACTGACAAATATCACTGTTAATATAATATCGGGTCATGTAGACTTGATTGAAGGGATTGGTAAAGCCTATTCCATGCTACCTAAAAGGATAAATTCTCGATAAATATGCATTATTTTTTTTAAATTCTAAAAGGAATTTTTTGAGTTTTAAAGACATATATCTTCAAAGATTTGATACTCGATCTGCAACTGAGGATGGAAATAAATATATGTATATTACTCTTGAGAAATCGGGAAAACAAAAAGTGTTGGAAAAACTACCAAAACTCCCTTTTGGTCTGCATCATACATATATAAGTGCCATCGAATCACATTTGGTGATTAAAGACAATTCTGGTGACTTTATACTATGGCATGATCGCCTTGGTCATCCATGCACCACTATGATGCGAAAAATCATTGAGAATTCACATGGACATTCACTGAGACCCCAAGAATTTTATCAGGGGAATAAAATAACATGTGTTGCTTGTTCTCTAGGAAAGTTGATTATAAGACCATCGCCAACCAAAATAGATAAGGAGTTACCAAAGTTCCTTGAACGAATTCAAGGTGATATTTGTGGACCTATACATCCACCTTGTGGACCATTCTATTATTTTATGGTAATGATCGACGCGTCGAGTAGATGGTCACACGTTTGTCTATTGTCCTCTCGAAATATGGCATTTGCGAGATTTTTATCTCAAATAATCAAACTAAGAGCTCAATTTCCTGATTATCCAATAAAGAGAGTTAGACTGGACAATGCTGGTGAATTTACTTCCCAAGCATTTAATGATTATTGTATGGTAACTGGTATTGATGTGGAACATCTTGTTGCTCATGTTCATACACAAAATGGTTTGGCTGAATCATTAATTAAACGTCTGCAACTGATTGCAAGACCATTGATCATGAGATCAAAACTCCCAACCTCTGTATGGGGACATGCTATTTTGCATGCAGAAGCACTGATTAGGGTGAGACCAAGTGCATATCACAAATACTCTCCAATACAGTTAGCATTTGGACGAGAACCAAATATTTCTCATCTAAAGATTTTCGGTTGCGCCGTATATGTGCCAATTGCACCTCCCCAACGTACAAAGATGGGACCTCAAAGGAGGCTAGGAATATATGTTGGTTGTGATTCTCCATCAATTATATGATACCTAGAACCACAAACTGGTGACATATTTACGGCACGCTTTGTCGATTGCCACTTTGATGAAAAAGTATTCTCAGTTCTAGGGAGAGAAAATAAACAAGTAGGAAAGGATATCAAGTGGTGTGTACCATCTTTGCTACACCTTGATCCTCCTACTAAACAGTCGGAATTAGAGGTCCGTCGAATTATGCATTTGCAAAGCATCGCAAATCAACTACCTGATGCTTTTGCGGACATTAAAATGGTAACAACATCACATATACCGGCTGAAAATGCTCCTGTTCGTATACAAATACCACATGAACGTGGAATAGAAGATAATACACGAGATTCTAAAATACGATTGAAGCGTGGTAGACCTGTTGGTTCTAAAGATAAGAATCCTAGAAAACGAAAGGAGACGGAAAAACAAAATCTTTCAAACCTCGAAGGAAATTTTGAAGAAATAAACCATGAGGGTGATGACAATGATTCTGAAAAAAATCATGAGATTTCTATTAATTACATTCATAATAGAAAAATATGGAATCGAAACAAAGTGAATGGTGTTGATGATGTTTTCTCGTACTTTGTTTCAAAGGAAATAAGTGAAGAGCAAGATGATCCAGAACCAAAGTCCATTTTAGAATGTCAAAAGAGACACGACTGGATAAAATGGAAAGATGCAATACAAGTTGAACTTGATTCACTTAACAAACGAGAAGTATTTGGACCTATTATAATCACACCTGAAGCGGTGAAACCAGTTGGGTACAAATGGGTTTTTGTTCAGAAACGAAATGAGAAAAATGAAGTAATGAGATACAAGGCTCGTCTTGTAGCTCAAGGATTTTCTCAAAGGCCTGGGATCGATTATGAAGAAACATATTCTCCTGTTATGGATGCAATCACATTTAGATTTTTGATGAGTCTAGCGGCCAATCAAAATCTAGAGATGCGTCTAATGGATGTTGTTACTGCATATTTATATGGATCCTTGGACACTGATATTTATATGAGAATCCCTGAAGGATTTAAAATGCCAGAACCATTAAGTTCTAAACCTAAAGAACTATGTGCAATAAAATTGCAAAGATCATTATATGGCTTAAAACAATCTGGACGCATGTGGTATAATCGCCTTAGTGAGCACTTAACTAAAGAAGGGTATGTAAACAGTCCTATATGCCCGTGTGTTTTCATCAAGAAAACGTCACATGGATTTGTAATTATTGTCGTATATGTTGATAATCTAAATATTATCGGGAACCAAAGAAAAATACAAAAGGCATCCGACTATTTGAAAGGAGAATTTGAGATGAAGGATCTCGGACATACAAAGTATTGTCTTGGCCTACAAATTGAGCATTCTCATAGGGGTATATTTGTACACCAATCTACATATACGAAAAGAGTGTTGAAACGATTCAACATGGACAAAGCAACTCCACTTAGTACTCCTATGGTCGTCAGATCACTTAATGTCGAAAATGATCCATTTCGACACATGAGGAAAATGAGGATATACTTTGGTCCTGAAGTGCCATATTTGAGTGCAATAGGAGCACTTATGTATCTTGGCAAACTGTAGTCGCCAGATATTTCATTTTCCGTAATCTTTTGGCAAGATTCAGCTCATCTCCTACACAAAGACATTGAGTGGGATAAAACATATGCCCGTGTTTTTCATCAAGAAACGTCCACATGGATTTGTAATTATTGTCGTATATGTTGATGATTAAATATTATCGGAACTCAAGGAGAAATACAAAAGGCATCCGATTATTTAAAAGGAGAATTTGAGATGAAGGATCTCGGACATACAAAGTATTGCCTTGGCCTACAAATTGAGCATTCTCATAGGGGTATATTTGTACACCAATCTACATATACGAAAAGAGTGTTTGAAACGATTCAATATGGACAAAGCAACTCCACTTAGTACTCCTATGGTCGTCAGATCACTTAGTGTCGAAATGATCCATTTCGACCACATGAGGAAAATGAGGATATACTTGGTCCTGAAGTGCCATATTTGAGTGCAATAGGAGCACTTATGTATCTTGCAAACTGTACTCGGCCTGATATATCATTTTCTGTTAATCTTTTAGCAAGATTCAGCTCATCTCCTACGCAAAGACATTGGAGTGGGATAAAACATATTTTTCGATATCTTCAAGGAACAATGGATTTAGGATTATTTTATCCTAGAAACTCAAACGGAGAAATAGTTGGCTTTGCAGATGCGGGATATTTATCTGACCCCCATAAAGCTCGATCACAAACAGGGTACGTCTTCACAGTTGGAGGAACTGCTATATCATGGTGATCTCAGAAACAAACACTTGTAGCCACTTCCTCAAACCATGCTGAAATAATTGCTCTCCATGAAGCAAGTAGAGAATGTGTTTGGCTCAGATCAATAAGTCAACACATCTTTTCAAGTAGTGGGATCAACGTCAATTTAGAACTGACCATCTTATATGAAGATAATGTAGCATGTGTCGCTCAAACAAAAGAAGGGTATATCAAAAGCGACAGAACTAAACATATTCCACCGAAATTCTTCTCATATACCCAAGAACTCGAGAAGAATAAAGAAACTGAAGTGAGATATGTTCGATCTTGTGATAATGCTGCAGATCTCTTTACGAAGTCATTACCCACTACGACATTCAGAAAACATGTTTAGAACATTGGAATATGTCATCAACAAGACATGTAACAATCGTCTACTCGAGGGGGAGCTTCTGAGTTGTACTCTTTTTACCTTATTATGTTTTTTTTAAATGTAATGGTCTCCAAGGGGGAGTGTTATGAAAGTCAAGAAGGTAACGTGAAAGAATGAGAATGGAGCCCATTTCATAAATGATTACAGTAATATTTGTCTATGGATTTGCCTATATAAGGAGGTGTAATACGTTGTAAGAAGAATGCCCCTTCTGAACGATAATAATATAGTTTCCTTTCTCTTGGTATGATTTTCCTCCTGCTTCTTATTTTATATACATAACTTTGATACGAATAAAATATATACGATAAATATATATATACATAAACTTACAAAACGAAACGATATAATCTAATATAATTATAACAAGATAAGTAATAATATAAAAAATAAATTGTATACACAATGCTTATGGCGCAGATAATTGGTTAAAACCACGCGGATTTAGCTTCAAATCTCCATTTAATAATTTATTTATGGTTTTAAATTAGCAGTGTACTCAAGTGAAAGCAGGACCACCGTACGTCACATGCTTCCCCACTTCTAATCCAATGCCATTGACAGGCTGATACATGTGTTGGTCATGTGAGTGGGGAACAGTTTAATTTCATCTGACTTTTTTAGAAAGTCAGCGGTTATATTTGGATCATGAAGTCCTTTCTCACCCTTGTTGGTCATAAACTCTCTTGCTTTCACAATTCCACAATACTTCCCAACTTTTTGAACATTAGGGCATGATTATCGGAGGTTCTTAGTGGGGTTCTTAAGGCGTGGGTCCCACTAATTCTTCCAAAACCCATCTCTTATTTCTCTTAAATAAGAACCCCATTTGTTATGTATCTTACACTGTTCGCGGACCCCACTGACACGTGGCGACCCGCGATTGGTTCGTTTTAATTTTTTTTTTTTTAAAACAGAAAGAAAAAAATAAGAAATCCAGGTCAAGAGACCTGGGTTAAAGATGATCTTAGCTTCCCAATTTTCGTTGAATCTAATTTTGTTTTTTTGTTGCTTCCAACTATAGACACGTGGCTGAACTAATCCTCTCCAATAGAGTCTCAGTCACTATTACAATATTATCTTTTAGTTTATTTATGTCAAAGTAGGTGAAGTTATGATATTTTAGATGGATTCATTATAATTTACATGTTGATTAATACAAAAAATAAAACGTGAATAAGTTTTGTTGCATTTAGATGGATTCATTTATATATTTATTTTCTATTGTAAAAATTTTAATTACCTATATTATAAAAATGTTTTTTCATTAAAGGTTTATATAATCTTTTCATTTCTGTTCTTTTGAAAAAAATTATGCATTTTATAAAAAAAATATCATGTATTTTTAACATAAAGGTTTTGTAAAAAATTTAAAATGAAATTTCATTAATTTTCTTTTTCAAAGTTAATTTAGTTTAGAAATTTTAATATATGGTTTTAATATGTTATTTTTTATAAATTTATCTGTAATATATCCTTGAAATTATTTATTCAAAATGTTTTCTCAAACCCTTTTTAAAAATGTATTTTTATTAAATGATATATATTGTATGTAAGCAATAATTTCATAAATTTTTTGAATATTTTGTAAAAATATTTTTGTATAATACATATTATAATATATAATATTGTTTTAATTAATAATATAAAATGTTTTTTCAAAGTAAAAAAAATATTTTAAAATTTCTGATGGTTATTTCTGACGGCAAAATTTCCAAGAGAACATGTTAGAAATTTCTGATTGAAATCTTCATCAAATATTTAAACTATTACATAAAATGTTTGGTTGTTTTAGTTTGTGTTGTAAATTTAAGCTTTAGTCACATCCAATTTATCCTCGACATGACAACAACCAAATATGTTTAACCATATAGACTATATGGAACAACATTGTTTCAAATATAATTGTATTAGTTATGTTATTTAATGTTTAATGCTTTATATTAATTAGATGACTTTTTGAGAAAGTATATAACAATGTTGTTAATTTATCTTATCATCATTAGTCGACAAAAAAATATATCTTACCATCATTAATCGATCGACTAAATTGTGAGATTTTTAGAGTGTAGAATTTGTGTGTGATGGATAATCTCTTTTAGGGCAGAGAGAACTCGAAATGATGAAGGAGAAGGATCTGGTTTATGTTTGTGTTAACTTGAACCAAAAAAAGAAAATTTTAGAGAGTCTTAGATAAATTTGAGTGTTTAAGAAAGGGAGAGTCTGGAGGAATCTTGAACAAGAACAATAAGTTTTATTATGAAGCGGCGAAGGGAAATCCCCCTTACTCCCTTAGATTACAAATCACCCACACATAGATTATTTATAAGCTTTACAATTTTCTTAACCATAAACCTAAATCTAATGGTTCCTATTAACTTGAGAGATGGAAGGCTGAGATGAGAGTAGACTGGTTTTCTTATGTGCTGGTGCAAGCTGTAAAGGGGAGAAGGTTGAATGATGTGTGGAGGAGAGTGGCTTAGTTTGAATTCTTTGGCCATGATTCATTTCCGGGTGGATAAGGCTAGAAAGTAAAAGCACATTTCCCTTTCCAGCCTGTCTCTTGAACCACAAAGATGCCGTAGCATATTCTTCTTGCAGAAGAGGCTACAACGGTCACAGAGACCCACACTAACCGAGTCCACACAATGCACAATCTCCTCATGACCCATTTGGTTCTTCTCTTCGCCTATGAGCTTCTCTTTGTGCCTTGTGGCTAAAGCAACCATGGAAGGTGAATGTACAGACCTCCTTTCCATACACTTTGTCACCTAATAATGCACAAACTCAACATAGGCTTAGATGGACGAGTGTGTTTGAGGTTGGGCGAGATGGTCCGTTCGCTACGGCCGTACCATCCGTACAGTCCGTACCATTCGTACTACTCGACCCTAAGTTTGCATACTCACCCATTTGTAGCCTCACTCCTTCACAACCTTCTTCCAAGTCTTGTGAACCCATCTTGGAATCTTTCTTAGATTGTATAATTTTTTGACCCTCCTAAAGTCTTCCAAACAATCTTCGGAGGTCTTGCCTTATTCTTGCACCAAAGACCATCTAAACTCTCAAAGCTTGTTGTGTCCATTTCATCTCTTCAAGTTAATACTCCCCCTCAAGCTTGACTCTAGTGATGTTTAAGTCAATATTGGAACCTTGAAGAGCTTCCTCATTAAAAATCTCACAAGGAAAACCCTTTGGGATAAAACCTTAATGAGGGGAAAAGTGTAAAATCCTCAAGGCCTAGGGATTGACCAGTGGGTCTTTGTGTCTTTGGATCATTGTGATGGACATAAAGACCCTGGATCATGACCCTCACTATGATGCAAGTCTCATCCGACATTCGTTGCACATCACTAAGTCTCCTTGAGCTCATCAAGTCTTCTTGAGCTCATCTCATACTGATCTTGGTCTCTCCCCCATTTCACCCAACCTTCTGTTAGGTTCAAGTGCTCGGATCACCAGATACAACTCCATTAAGCATTATCTTCATGCTAAGCTTTGGTTGCTTATTCTTCTTGAATAACCACCAAGCCTCTATCTTCATAAATCATTGAAGCTTCTCAATACTCCCTCTCAAGCTTGGGACTGAGTATATGAAGAACCAAGCTTTGACGGATGATGGCTTCATGATCTAATCAGAAACCATTACACACTTCACTTCTGACTTTGCTATTTTCATGGAGTGCTTGTATCTTCATCAGCTCTCTACAACCACCTCAAACCATGAAGCCGCATTGCTAGAGTAACCTTCTTCATCACACAACCAAGACTGCTCTGAACGGCCTCTTGTCTAGACACGCCATTGCCGAAACCTTGATAGCTTCATCTTCATGATCTTGTAATGGTAAGGAGGAAACATGTCTTGAACTTTGGCTCTTCAGGTTGCTCACTTGAATCCCCACCTCAAGCTTGAATTGAGTCTAGGTTTAAGCTTTAAAGTGAGCCTCAATGAGCATCCAAACCAGGAGCACACCATCCCAACAACTGTACTTAAATCACTGATCCACCATCTTGCCTTCAGCTTCAAGTACCCATGGATCACCGGTCTTCCTCATGATTTTGGTGGTGACCTTGCCTTGTGTATCTTCACTAAACCAGGAGGACATCATTTCCAACCAGTTGCGCTTAAGTCTACTAGCTTCATACACAAGTACCAACATCTCTCCACTGCTCAGCAATGGGCAAGTCTTCCTCTTTGTTCCGGATTAATGTTGAACCAGTGACACTCCTTGTGAACCTGAAACAACACTCAAACTCCAGAAAAGATCAGACACACTTGCATTGGTATTAACCATGACTTATCTTCAGGTTTGATCACCAATGTCACAAGCTTTGCACTTAGACAGATTCTTATTGTCATTAAGATCCATCTAATGCAGCATACCATTCTCAAAATGCAATAGATGAATTGATCATGAACACTCACAAAGCAATTAGGCAAATTCATTTCCTACCTTAAACGACTCTTAGACTTTAGTCTAGATGTCTCAACCTCAAGGCAGTAACCATGAAAACAATATGCAACAGCCTTAACATATCCTATCCATGAATGCAAGTCGGATAGACACAACCATCTATCATCCTAACAAGAAATCCATTTAGAGCAGAAACTAAACAACATTATCATTTCCAAATACCAGACCAGTGCGTTACTTTAATCAGTTTCTATTAATGTATGCAAGCAGATTCAGAACAAACTATTTAATATCATGTCAATCATCATTTTTGAAATGGAGGCAAGCATTTTTAAAACTTAATCATTCAAACGAGTCTCTATTAATCATCCTGGGACAGATTCTAAACATTCATATCTAGCAATCTTAAACACATCCTCAGGTTTCAAAACATCACACACGCATTTCAGTTCATAAAGGTTCAAGCTTTATTCAAAGAATGAACTTTTCATACAATAAAGGAACTAGTGTTAGTTCCTCGAACCACCAGTGATCCATGGATAGAACCAGAGCTATTGGTGTCGACCCCAACCTCTCGTCCTTACATGGACCTTCCCCTTGGACTCTCCATGTCAATACCCCACCTTTCTTCATACTTGAGTCGCCACATCAGTAACAAGGTGAAAGCTTTCACATTTCTTCCTGGATTTGAGTAGGAACAAGCTTGGACTGGTTTGATGAAGAGGATAGCTAATCCACTTCATAACCTCTGAATCCAAGGCTCTTATTTCTTCTGGGCGGTATGATACAGCATGAGGGACCAAGAACACTTTCTGGGCATGCCTACGATGAACACCTTCTTCTTGTAGAGGTTGAATCAGTTGGCTGGACAGAAGCTTCTTATAGGTTTGAAATGACATGGGAATGCGCTTGAGTTTGCGGAAGCTAAGAACCAAGTTCTGATGAACCTGGCTCTGATACCATGTGAGATTTTCAGAGTGTAGAGGTTGTGTGTGATGGATAATCCCCATTAGGGCAGAGAGAACTCGAAATGATGAAGGAGAAGAATCTGGTTTATGCTTGTGTTAACTTGAACCAGAAACAGAAAATTTTAGAGAGTCTTAGATATATTTGTGTGTTTAAGAAAGGAGATCTAAAGGGAATCTTGAACAAGAACACTAAATTTTATTATGAAGTGGAGAAGGGAAATCCCCCTTACTCCCTTAGATTACAAATCACCCACACATAGCTTATTTATAAGCTTTACAATTTTCTTAACCATAAACCTAAATCTAATGTTTCTTATTAACTTGAGAGGATGGAAGGCTGAGATTAGAGTAGAATGGTCTTCTTGTGTGCTGGTGCAAGCTGTAAAGGGGCGAAGGTTGACTGATGTGTGGAGGAGAGTGGCTTAGTTTGAATTCCTTGGCCATGATTAATTTCCGGGTGGATAAGGCTGGAAAGTAAAACCACTTTTCACTTTCCAGCCTGTCTCTTGAACCACAAAGATTGCCTTAGCATATTCTTCTTGCAGAAGAGGCTCCAACGGTCACAGCGAGCCACACTAACCGATTCCACACAATGCACAATCTCCTCATGGCCCATTTGGTTCTTCTCTTCGCCTATGAGCTTCTCTTTGTGCCTTGTGGCTAAAGCAACCATGGAAGGGGAATGTACAGACTCCTTTCCGTACCACTTTGTCACCTAATAATGCACCAACTCAAAATAGGCTTAGATGGACGAGTGTGTTTGAGGTTGGGAGAGATGATCCGTTTGGTACGGCCGTACCATCCGTACTACTCGACCCTAAGTTTGCACACTCGCCCATTTGTAGCCTAACTCTTTCACAACCTTCTTCCAAGTCTTGTGAACCCACCTTGGACTCTTTCTTAGCTTTGTATAAGCTTCTGGACCCTCCTAAAGTCTTCCAAACAATCTCCGGAGGTCTTACCCTATTTTTGCACCAAAGACCAATCTAAACTATGAAAGATTGTTGTGTCCATTTCATCTCTTCAAGTTAACACTCCCCCTAAAGCTTGACTTTAGTGATCCTTAGTCAAGTTTAGAACCTTGAAGAGCTTCCTCATTAAAAATCTCACCAAGGAAAACCCTTTGGGATAAAACCTTGATGAGGGAAAAAGAGTAAAGTCCTCAAGGCCTAGGGATTGGAATAATGGGTCTTTGTTTCTTTAATATCATTGTGATGGACACAAAGACCCTGGATCATGGTCCTCACTATGATGCAAGTCTCATCTGACATTCCTTGCACATCACTAAGTCTCCTTGAGCTCATCTCATACTGATCTTGTTCTCTCCTCCTTTCACCCAACCTTCTGTTAGGTTCAAGTGCTCGGACCACCAGATACAACTCCATTAAGCATTATCTTCATGCCTAAGCCTTGGTTGCTGCTTTTCTTGAATAACCACCAAGTCTACTTAGTTGCTTCTTCTTCTTGAATAACCACCAAGTCTTGCCTTGGTTACTTCTTCTTCTTGAATAACCACCAAGTATCTGTCTTCATTGATCATTGAAGCTTCTCAATATTCTCCCCCTCAAGCTTGGGACTGAGTAATATGAAGAAACAAGCTTGGAGAATTATGGCTTCATGATCTAATCACAAACCATTAAACACTTCACTTCTGACTTTGCTATTTTCATGGAGTGCTTGTATCTTCATCAGCTCTCTACAACCACCTCAAACCCTGAAGCCGCATTGCTAGAGTAACCTTCATCATCACACAACCAAGACTGCTCTGAACAGCCTCTTTTTCTAGACACGCCACTGCCTATACACTGATAGCTTCATCTTCATGATCTTGTAATGGTAAAGAGGAAACATGTCTTGAACTTTGGCTCTTCAGGTTACTCACTTGAATCCCCACCTCAAGCTTGAATGAGTCTAGGTTCAAGCTTGAAAGTGAGACTCAATGAGCATCCAAACCAGGAGGCACACCATCCCAACAGCTGCGCTTAAATCACTGATCCACCATCTTGCGTTCAGCTTTAAGTACCCCATGATCACCGGTCTTCCTCATGACTTTGGTGGTTATCTTGCCTTGTGTATGTTCACTGAACCAGGAAGAACATCACTTCCAATAGTTGCGCTTAAGTCTACTGGCTTCATACACAAGTACCAACATCTCTCCACTGCCTCAGAAATGGCGCAAGTCTTCCTCTTTTTTCCGGATTGATGTTGAACCAGTGATACTCCTTGTGAACCTGAAACAACACTCAAACTCCAGACAAGATCAGACACACTTGCATTGGTATCAACCATGAATTATCTTCAGGTTTGATCACCAATGTCACAAGCTTTGCACTTAGACAGATTCTTATTGTCATTAAAATCCATCTAGTGCAAAGCTTACCATTCTCAAATGCAATGGATTGACTAATCAAAGAACACCACAAAGCAATTAGGGCTAATTCATTTCCTCCCTTAAACGACTCTTAGACTTTAGTCTAGATGACTCAACCTCAAGGCAGTAAACCATGACAACAATATGCAACAGCCTTAACCTATCCTATCCATGAATCCAAGTCGGATTAGACACAACCATCTATTATCCTAACAGGACATCCATTTAGAATAGAGACTAAGCAACATTATCATTTCCAAATACAAGACCAATGCATTACTTTAATCAGTTTTTGTTCATGTATGCAAGTAGATTCATAACAAACTATTTAATATCATGTCAAACATCCTTTTTGAACTGGAGCCAAGCATTTTTAAAACTTAATCATTCAAACGAGCCTTTATCAATCATCCTGGGACAGGATTCTAAACATTCATATTAGCAATCTTAAACGCATCCTCAGGTCTTCAAACACATCACACCACGCATTTCAGTTCAATAAAGGTTCAAGCTTTATTCGAAGGAAAGAAGTTTCTTACAATCAAGGAATTAGGGTTAGTTCCTTGAACCACCAGTGATCCATGGACAGACCAGAGCTATTGGTGTCGCCCCCAACCTCTCCTCCTTTCATGGACCTTCCCCTTTGACTCTCCATGCAAAGTCCCCACCTTTCATCATACTTGAGTCGCCACCTTCAGTAACAAGGTGAAAGCTTTCACATTTTTTCCTGGATTTGAATAGGAACAAGCTTAGACTGGTTTGATGAAGAGGGTAGCTAATCCCCTTCATAACCTTTGGATACAAGGCTCTTATTTCTTCTGGAGGTATGAGAACAACATGAGGGACCAAGAACACTTTCTGGGCACGCCTACGATGAACACCTTTTTCTAGTAGAGGTTGAATCAGCTGGCTGGACAGAAGCTTCTTCTAGGTTTGAAAATGGCATGGCAGTGAGCTTGAGTTTGCGGAAGCTAAGAACCAAGTTCTGATGAACCTGGCTTTGATAGCATGTGAGATTTTCACAGTGTAGAGGTTGTGTGTGATGGTTAATCTCCTTTAGGCGCAGAGAGAACTCGAAATGATGAAGGAGAAGGATCTGGTTTATGGTTTTGTTAACTTGAACCAGAAACAGAAAATTTTAGAGAGTCTTAGATATATTTGAGTGTTTAAGAAAGGGAGAGTCTAAAGGGAATCTTGAACAAGAACACTAAGTTTTATTATGAAGTGGAGAAGGGAAATCCCCCTTACTCCCTTAGATTACAAATCACCCACACATAGCTTATTTATAAGCTTTACAATTTTCTTAACCATAAACCTAATCTAATGTTTCCTATTAACTTGAGAGAATGGAAGGCTGAGATGAGAGTAGATTGGTCTTCTTATGTGCTGATGCAAGCTGTAAAGGAGCGAAGGTTGACTGATGTGTGGAGGAGAGTGGGTTAGTTTAAATTCATTGGCCATGATTCATTTCTGGGTGGATAAAGGCTGGAAAGCAAACCACTTTTCACTTTCCAGCCTGTCTCTTGAACCACAAATACTGCCTTAGCATATTCATTCTTGCAGAAGAGGTCCAAACAGGTCACAGATGACCCACACTAACCGAGTCCACAACAATGCAGAAATCTCCTCATGGGCCATTTGGTTCTTCTCTTCGCCATGAGCTTCTCTTTGTGGCCTATTTGGCTAAAGCAACCAAATGGAAGGGGATGTAACGAACCCCCCTTGATCACGTCACAACTATTAGTCACCAAATAAATTAGCACCCAAACTCAAATAGGCTTACATGGACGAGATGTGTTTGAGGTTGGGCGAGACTGGTTTGTTCGGCTACGCGCCGTACCACTCTGTAACAGTATTGTACCATCCCGTAACTACTCGACCCTAAAGTTTCAGCCCTCGCCCCATTTGTAGCCTAACTCCTGCCACAACCTTCTTCCCAAGTCTTGTAGAACCCATCTTGGAACTCTTTCTTAGCTTTGTATAAGGTTCTGGACGCCTCCTTAGTCTTCCAAAACAATCTCTCCGAGGTCCTTGCCCTATTCTTGCACCAAAGACCACTATAACCTCTCAAAGCTTATTGTGTCCATTTCATATCTTCAAGTTAACATAAATAATGTAAGTCTTTTAGTCATAATATAATATTTAGTCTTGCCACATTTAGCACAAAGAGAAGCCATTGCTTGAGTATTTGGCAGAGACATAAATAGGAATTAACCTCTTCGATGTTTTTGGAGGAGCTTGATATGGTGTTTTGCGGTTTGTTTTGGTGATTACATCACGTTGTATATTGTAGTTGCATATTTATGTGAACAATACTTTAGTTCACCCATGTGGGTGAAGTTTAAATTCATCTCAACTCTTATCACAAATCAAAGTGTCACGTAGATTAATAAATAAAAAAATAAAACTAAAAAGTAAAATAGCTTAAAAGGAAAACGATGCGCCTTTAACAATGTTAACACCGTTAGTTGAACCTTAAACCGTGAAATTCCTAAACTCTAAACCTTAAATCCAAAAATTTAAACCTTAGACCCTAAACCTAAACCCTAAATTTTAAAGAACGTCATAAATGTTAACCCTAAATCCCTAAATTCCTAGACCTTAAACCTAAACCCAAACCCTAGATCATAAACCCCAAACCCTAGATCATAAAGAACAATGTCATTTAGAATTTAGATTTAGGGTCTAGGGTTTAGGTTTTAGGATTTAAGGTTTATTGTTAAAGTGAAGGTTGATGTCATTCGTTTAAGATTTAGGATTTGGGTTTAGGGTTTAGAGTTTGGATTAGGGTTTAGAGTTTGAGTTAGGGGTTTAGGGATTAGGGTTTAGGGTCTAGGGTTTAGGTCTTAGGGTTCACTGGTTAACGTCGATGTCGTCCCTTTATGATTTATGGTATGAGCTTAGGGTATAGGGCTTAGGTTCAGGGTCTAGGGTTTAGAGTTTAGGGTTTAGAGTTTTGGATTTAAAATTTAGATTTTAAGTTTTATAATTTATGGTTTATGGTTAACTTTAAAGTTGTTAAAGTCGAGTCCTTCTTTTTTTTAGCTCTTTTACTTTTTTAAAAAAAAAATCAAAATTTATATACTACTCTAAGTGACACTTTTAGATTTTAAATTCACCACAGAGGTCAATCTAAAAATTATTCTTAATGGTGCATTGCTTAGATTTAATTATGTTGTTGTTATTAATCAAAATATCGACAATATAAGGTATATTTCTAGGATTATACTGTAGGTAATTAATTTATAAGCAGAAATATAACCAAATTTGTTAGTTATCGAAAGTTTTCTAAGACTAAACAATTATAAGTTAATTGTTAGGATTTTCTTTCTTAAAATTTCCAGATCCGAAGCTAAACTAAAAATATTAGGAAAATCCGAGTTTTATTAGAGATCTTCCTCTTATATATATCATAAAAAATTAATCAAGTTTTAGTTATCGAAAAGTTTCAGAAAACAAAATTGAGTTTATTGTTAGGATTTCCTTATTTAAATATATGATTTTGAATTTACACTAAATTAAGAAAAATGAGTTTATTAATGAAATAACTCTAAATAATTGATTATTTATTATTTGATATATAATTTTTCATAGAAAAGTTGTTATATGTCTAGAATAGCATACATCTTTTTAAAATTACTAGAATATTTTAAACTCTTAACAAATTACAATAAACACAATTGGTTAGATTTTTTAATTGAGATTATTTATAATAAAAAATAATTAAAATTATTAACAAATCCACGTCACAATAATTACAATCCATGTCAATAATAACAATTCATATCAACTAATAACTGTGATTAAAAGCGTGGGAAGGTAATGAAATGATATTATCTTAAAATTTCCTTCGCGATTAAACTCAATCGTTGTTTTTGGGGAAATCTTCTCTGAAATCGTTTGTAATCGTCTTTTCTACAAGCGTCGTCTCTGAAATCATCTTCTTCGGTTATGTTCAACGCATTACTTTGAATTTCTCGAGTTTTTGGATGAGTTAGGAGTTATTTGATGGCTGAGTTATGAGTTATTTGATGGCTGAGTTATGCTATATTTGATGGCTGAGTTAGTGATTTATTTGATGAGTGAGTTATGATATATTTGATGGCTGAGTTATGAGTTATTTGATGGCTGAGTTATGACTTATTGTTTGTAACATTAGTAATGAAATGGCAAATAAGAGCTGATGACATGGAAAATCGCTAAGTTAGCCGCCCAACGAACACATAACTCAATCTAAATAAATCAGCCATCAAGTACAATGTAAGTCAGCCAAAACATGAATAATATTTCAGTAATTAATCTTTTGTTAATAAATCAGCTATAAGTAGGGATGGAAAATCACAAGTCAACCGTATTATTCTATAAATCAGCCGTCAAATGAATGTTATTCTAGTAAGTCAATTGTAATTAAGATAAGATGAGTTTACTGTATCCAACCAATTACGGATGATTAAATATAACTCAGTTGTAACAACCTTTCATAAGTCAGTCGTAAATTGAATAACTCAGTTAGGCGTGATCATTAAATCAGGCGGCAAAACATAATTTAGCCGTGTCTTAACTATTACTCAGCCGAATTTTGAGAAATCAGCCCGATGATGCATAAGTGAGCGTAACGTGTTTGTAAGTCAGCTGTTACCCCATAAATCAACCAGATTTCTGTAAATCAGCCATTACTAAGGCTGACTTATGTTCGTAAGTCAGCCAATTTCTCATAACTCAGCCCCGTTGTTTAACTCAGCCGTAACGAAGTTTCTAGCGCTTACGGCTGAGTTCATTAATACACGTTAGTGCATTTCTACTAGATCCGGTTTTTGCTTACGTGACATTAAAAGTAATGGCATTCTTGTAAATATTTTTTTTCTCACAACGTATAAAAGGCCACACTAGATATTAAAAAAAACAGTATAAAAAAGTTTTATATGATTCTAGTATTATGTCATTAAATATGTGTTGTATAAGTAAACTTCTCCTTAAATATGATTTATTTAGTAAATATCTTATCAACTTTCTGTGATAAAAGTTAAAGTTGGGGTTTAAAGTTTAATCGTTTCCTAGCACATGAATTAATTTCATCTTATAGAAAATAATAATAATAGCATGACATACTATATATAGTCTTTTATTGGTCAACTCAGATACTATAGTCTAGGCTAAATAAAACACACTATATACACATGTCGAATTAATGTTCATCGTAAATCCATAGATGTTTGGCTGTTAATATAGGCTATCCACGTCAAAAGTCAATAAGAATGTTACGGTTGTGCAATATAATCTTAACTGAATATGTACATGAAAGTCTTATATTATGAAAAGAACATATTGGTTAGAGAAAAAAATATGAAAAGAACAGATAATATAAGACCGTGGTCGGTAAACTTAATGTTGTATGCTAAACGGAAAATAATGTTTTGGTTAGTAGCAGTTTTATTAAAGTGTAATACATAACTTAAATTATGCACATATGTGAGATGGAAAAGAAAATGGTAATGTCAGACTTGTATACGTTCATTAAATTTTGCTAAACCAGTGATGTAACGTAAATAATGTGATCAATTCTTAGGTCAACAGAGTTTGTGATTCAGGAGCACGTGCGCCTAACGTATATCATATGATCAATTATATAGGATGAAAATATAGGTGATGATTGGTTAAACTGTGACTAAAAAAGTTTAGTTGTATTTGAGTTGGTTGTAAATGTAAATTTGTTATTGTATAAATTGTTGCAGAGATTGTTGCCTACTTAAATTTAGGTGGTAGATGTAAAATTATATGCCGTAGATATTT
Organism: Moricandia arvensis; assembly: GCA_905132765.1. NCBI lineage: Eukaryota > Viridiplantae > Streptophyta > Magnoliopsida > Brassicales > Brassicaceae > Moricandia > Moricandia arvensis. The sequence continues at coordinate 1,295 of CAJHQP010006930.1, read as the reverse complement.
AAATAAAATATAAATATGTGATACATTAAAATAATTATTTTTATCAATTTAAATAATTTATATTATTTTTATAGATAATCAAAGTTCACTGTTATTTAAAATGTGATATGCAAATAATATATATGTTATTTAAAATATTTCAATAATTAAAAAAATCAAAAATTAAATTAAAATTATTTATAGATGGTTAATATTATAATTATCTAATTTATTTGATATTATAATGATTTTTTTCATTTTACAGATTTTACAGTTTCTACATCCTATAAAAAATTGTAGGTTTTATCTAAAATATAAAGTTTTCTTTATTTTTTTTATGTAGCTCTAAAAATAGAGCTAAGCATAATTGGTAAAAAAGTAATAGAAACTTGATGTCGATTTTAACTTTTAAAAATAAAACTACAACATAATTTGTAAAGCTTAAATTTTAAAATAAATAAAGTTAAAAGAGGAAGATAAAACCCAATCAATCACTCACATGATCGCACATCAAAGAGTGGAAGGTGGACAATAGACAAATTGCAGAAAATATGATCCAATCCAACCTTCCTACATAAGAAAGTTGAAGCAAAAAGGCATGACCTCTTATTACCAGACATGACTACATTAGTTCCAACTACAGTCATAACGTTCGTTGTTACACTAATAATATTTTCTATTACAGAACATTACATTTTTTTTTATAACCCAGTATCCGACCACAAAGCGTGATCGACTAGTCCACCGGGCCTAAGCCCATGCCATGACAGGATTTTAAACGTCCACTTAAGGATCCCTGGTTACGCTAAGTGGTCTGGAGCGCCACACCAACTCCGCAGGTAAATTATGTGGTGGCCGGGTTTGAAGTCGGTGGCGGACACCTCAGCCGAGGTTCCTTACCACCAGGCTACGAAGCCCGGTTACAGAACATTACATATTATGTTACTACTAAATGATGACAACAATTTGCTACAATTTTTTGCAACTAAAAAGAATTCAAACCTATGTTTTCTTTTGCATATTCAAAACTAAAAAGAACAAATGGGTTTATATATCGTTTCAAAATTAAGTGTTTAATGGAATAAAGAAAACAAATTAAGCGTACATAGGGAAAAAAATCACAGAGAATTCACACATCCACAATAGGTCTTTTCCCATCAAGGGGTCCGAATCAAAAAATTCTTTGGACAATATTGATGGATGCCACTTTATAAAATAAAGAGAAGGTATAGTACCAATAATATTCCATTTGTTATTCATTTTGCAACAAACTATCGAGAATATAACCCTTACGAGCAGAAAGGTTTCTCATCTAT